>KE525294.1:181199-191273 GCA_000441895.2 Anopheles sinensis | reverse complement strand
ACAAGCAAATGAACGCGCTCGATCGGGGCTGTGTGTTTGTGGGGTTTGTGTGACCACAGAGAGATTGCCCCCGCGCCGGGGAAAGGGAAAGCAAATCAAAGCGAATCAAATACCGCTAGGATTCCGTTGCGATTCTGTCCCGCGGAAAGGGAACATGTATGCGCCATTTATGCGATCATTTGAATGTTGTTATGTTTATTTTTTCCTTTCATTCCGTTGATGGGTGATGTTGGTGGTTGATCGTTCCTTTCTTTTTCGAACTATCTACAAATTGCCAGGGGTTTACTCGGTACCATTGTCACTTTCGTGCGCCATCGGTGATTCTAGACAAATGTGGCACAGAATTCATATGTATGTTGGGTTGGGTGACGCATTATTGCGAGATGGTATATGATTTTATATTGACATAAATTAAGAATGTTAACTTTAAGTTTGGCTGTCCAATTTAGAAAGGTGCGGCGATTGTTTTAAAGTTGGTTTCAGATTTTCTGTCAATTACAAATATATTTTTCAACTTTATAAATCACTATGCTGTTTCTTTTATATTTTACTAAAATTGACAGTAAATAATAAGTGTTTAAAAATGGAATCCTGTGATTTGGTTCTTGATAGCCTTGTTATGATTACTCAAATGAAGGCACTTTTTATTTCTTCCTCTAGTATATTAACTTGTGACATTGCGTAGTTTTTTCTATACTCTTAATGTTGAATGTTTTAGTAGATTTTCAAATTATTTGTTATATAACTGTTCAATATTTTTCTTATCTTTTAACTTATCTTTTATAAGCTTTCATATGTGTTTCGGTATCTTTTAGAAAATTTGGATTTACATATTTTGTACGAAATTCAATAAGTTTTAGCAGCAGTCAAAAATTTCACTAGCCCAAAACATTATTATTACGATTTGAAATTGAATATATCCAAATTTTGAAAAAAAACAGCAATATTCTCAATAACATGACCAACAAAATTGAAACCGTTAATATTCCAAATAAAATGTCTAAAGCAATATTGTAAGTCTTTCTTTCACTTACGATTCGTCACCATCGTCCGCCAGGCAATTTAGCTTACTTGTGTTCCATTCTCGCGTCCACTGACGGTTTGTAATAATAAGAACTCCCGATGGGGCTATTGTTTTGAAATGGGCGACCGCATTCCGCCCATCGCACCTAGCGTGTGTATGTAATTGATGATGTCACTGGGGAGAATAAAAGAAATACCATTTCCTGTCGGTCCGGCGCCTATATCGGCCATTTATATATTCCGCCGATGGGCATTCGATGAGCAAGTGCTTTTATGGGTTAACATATTTATTATTCCAGCATGCATGTACGCACATGGGCAGTGGGTTATACATAGCTTTGCATGTAGAAATAAAAAGTTCTTACCTGGCCAGTTTTGAAGGGGAAAACAAAACGGAACGAACGGGTTTCCGGTTGATTTTGGCCACGAATTCAATTGTCTTTGAGGGACGGTTTCGGTAGGGTTTCAGTAAGAGTGAAAACGTTCTTCTGGTAACGGTTTTAATTTTTCATTTGCATTTGTGTGCTCGTGCGTATGCATTTAACATAATTTTGAATGGATTAAAACTACCATAAAATAAAATACTCAATAATGTTCCGAATGGTTTTATGTTTGCAAATATATCACGATTGAACGAGATACGTATCAAACTCCCATGGTCGTGCAGCATAAACGTACATTTCGGGCAGAATTGCTCGGAATCTGTTATTTAATTAAGCCTCGGAGAGTGCATGATTCAATCAAGCCTAATAAAAACCAGTCCCACGGCAGTTCCCGAACGGTTCTAGTGTTTATTTGCTTTGCCCCGACCCAGAACGGAGGAAACATGAGCTGCTGCAATGATGCTTTCGCTGAAAATCAAAACATACTCTTTGTATTTATCCTTCGACCGAACGAGCCTTCGTCTTGCGAGGCAAACGGCTTGACCGATGCTGCCGGTCAATGGTCCTTCGCCGGGGCGTTGTTGTGGTTTGATAAAATTCTTCCTCAATGGTTCAAGAAACTGATCCACTGTTGGGAAGCTGTTTGAGAAAGTCTTGCACATATACATGAATTTAATTTCCAGCCACTTGACGTGGTAGTGGAGGGCATTTTCGTTGATGTGGCTTTATTCTTATGTTTTTGAGTTGAATTATCTGGAACAGATGGACCTGACAGCGAGCGACGTAGCACGTGAGGTTGAGCAAGCATAACGACTCTGCAGAGGAACGGATTTTTTTCCGGAAACGAAATCAAATCTCGAAGTCGGTGCTGAAGACCTCACAGCAACATAAATATTTACTTGTTTATGTTTTCAATAGTTCATAATGAATGAATAATTTATGACTGCGATTCCACGCTCGTATGCTATGTCTTGCGATTTTTCAGTATTTTTCCTTAATTTTATGAACTCTTTCATTTTCATATACAGTTTTTTGCGAAGTGGCTTTTTGAATATTATTTCTCTTTTGCCTACATTTTTCTATGGTTTTGTTTGATAATTTTTTTTCTTTTCCAATTTATTTTTCTTAGTTAAGTTGTTCAACATTCGAAAACCAATTCTATTTTACTCAATTCTACGATATGAATATTTCTTTTTCATGTAGCAACGGCTGTGTATTGAGAAATTTATCTTATCCTTAAATCATATGTAGCTCTGTTGGTTAAATTAAACGATCTTCAAAATCCCTTGTACAAGTTTACGGTCAAACACAATAGATTGGGCAACGAGATACAAATAGCGATTTGCAAACATCAATGGAAATTGTTGAAACAAGGATAACATCCATCGGATCATAGACAAGCCCATTCTGCGATGCTCTTGTAGCAGTCAAAACTTAAGGACATAATAAAAATCACCCTTTCATGCTCGTTCGTTTCCCAAACGCGATCTAATCGGTTCGAGCCTGTTGGCCTCAAAATAAAATAAAATGAAACCGCGCAAAAGAAACGAAACAAGCACCAACTTTGTGCCCAATAAAAATCGTCCGTCATGTCAGTGTCGGCGTCGAACGCAAATAAGTAGATTATGCGGAAGCTTTTAAGACAATTCGCTCGCCCCGGGGTTCGGGGTGATTTCTTTTCTTTTTTCTTCGTTGCTTCGGGAGGTCAGCATTTCGAAAACGTCATCCCTTTGGGGCCGAAAATGAGTACCTCGCGTCGGAAGAACCAGTTGACGCCAGCCGGGCGCGCGAACCGGTCGCTTTCTTGGCCCCGGCATCCTCGCCCAATGCCAAGATCACTGGGAATGTTTTAGGCCACCGTATCATTACGCCAAAATGAAAGACTCTCCTCCCTAATGGTGGAGCTTCTGTGTTGGGGGTTGAAAACTGTAAAGCAAAAAGAGCTAGAGCCCAGCCTCGGGAGGAGCCACAAAATTCCGCAGATTAGCACGAGCGCGCGCACGCTCGTCGGGTTTTGAGGAAAATAAATACCCAAAAGCAACGGATCTTCCTGGGAGTCGTTGGAGTTGGTGTGGAGGGGGCTGGGGCAGGCACACGAAAAGCGCGAGAAAAGCCTATCTAGACATCTAACCTCCCTGCCGGCCGTTCTGGAGGATCGAGACGAGTGTGGCATAAATGGAGTAAATACAGCGTGCGCACCAGGTCGAATTTTAAAGTAAAAATTATGGTCAAGGAACATTTTTTCTCCACAAAAAAAAGCACAAAAACACAGCCTAGAGTGTGTCGATGGCGTTCACAATCGGTTGAAGCCGGTCCAACTCGTCCTAGGATCATTCCTCCGGTGTGTCTTCTAGGTCGTCCAAGACGTCTTCCTTTTGGCAAGTCACAGTTTCACCGGAGGGAATCCGGAGAAGGCGAACTTAAGCACCACGAAAACGACGCCTAAGAGGAGTCGCTCCAACTCTCCCCAGTTTCACCCCGACCTACACCTGGGAGGGTAGACCGAGGCGAAAATCAATTTGAACTAGTTTAATGTGTTCGATAAATCAATCAGGCCCGTGGAGAAATATAATAATTTTGGTAAATAATTTCATACATAATTTGTTGACGTCACGGTTCGGAATGCTCTCTCCGGCATTGAATATGCTTTTCACCTCCTTTCTGCCTCCTTCTCGTGGTACGCACTCCGGTTTCGTTCGGTCGGATAGCTTTTAAGTGCGATGGCGACGAGTCTGCTAGGTTACCCTTGATTTAGCTCTTTTAGGTTTTATTTTTCCTTGTGAGTTGTGTTTGATGCATTTAAGAAAAAAACATATCTTGTTTGGGGATTTCATTTTTGCTTCTTTTTCCGTTTAAATTGTACACAATTGTTTGTTTCGGATTTGCGACTAATGGACCCAAAATCAAATTCCCAGTTCGAGTCCCGGTTCAGTTATGGAAAGGATCAAATCGAAATGGACCTTCTCAAGAAAACATCACGCTCCGGAGGTAAACGGGAGTCGAACGTTTTTCGGTATCGTGTCCGATCGATCCGATTTCAATGCTCTGTTCGAAGATAATTTCAACCCTACCGGTCTTGTTAATTCGGATTAAAAAAGAAACAACGGCAAATTGGAGCAAAAGCCCGTGAGTTACCTCTAAAAAGCTAACCTTCGAAAGCACGCGCGAATCTAAGAAACTACATTCGCCCGGTGGCTCCACATTTAGGTGGCCTTTCGGGAGATTACCATCGCTTAATTTCAGTTTGGACTTTATCCTCTTCCGCTGGTCCGTGTGGCGTTCCTTGCGGATTACCGCGGCTCTATTTGCTTCGCCATTTGCCTCCCGTAACCGACCCCCCGCCCGTCCCCGTTGTCGGCAGCAAGTTCTCTTCGACAATCCATATGATAACTTGTTATTTTTGAACACTGCGCGGTATGTATGTGGCTTTTTACATCACTTTTTTCCACTATTCCATTTGGTGTTTTTTTTCGGTGCTTGCTTTTCTTGTACTCTTCTAATCTGCTGCCCTGCATGGCCACTTCCAAGTGGTCCAGTTGTCTTCGGTAGGTTCTGTTTCTTTTTCGTGCTTTTTTTTCTTAGTCGGCCAAATTTTGCCACATATAGTGTTGATATTTTTTGTTTTGTTTTGTAGTTTATTACCGGTTGCTGCCTCAAAAACCGCCGTCTCCCCGTCCGACCGAATCGACAAGCCGCACACTTCATTACTGTCCAGTTCAACTTCAAACCGGCCAGCTCTATTTTGGGATATTTAAATCGTTCACCTTCAGCGTGGCCCCAAACGCCTCAATCGGGAGGATTGATGGAGGAAGATTAAGCGTGTCGGTTTGTGCCGTTTTTCCAGTTCCCTTCGGAGTTGCTGGACGGCTTCTTCTAGCTCACTTGCAGTGTTGTTTCTAATCGATATTGATTTACAGATAGAGTTGGAAATGGTTAGGCAAAAAAAACAACATAAATGAAACCCAAGATCCTGTGTCGGCAAAGAGTAGCAAAAAGTCAAAACTAAACCGGCCCGTTCGGCGAGATCGACAGGGAGCAGGTGGATATCGGGGATGTCAAATCCGAAAATCCCCTTCTGCGAGTCCTTTTTCTCATTCTCACCGGGATACTTGTCACATCATATTTTTTTTCCGACGCGCCCCGAAAGAAGAGGGTAGAAAAATCATAAACTAAATCACAAGCGTTAATCATAAACGTAAGTCATAAACGAATCATCAATCGGACTTCGGGCGCGATAAAGTGTGGCGAACGGAATAGGAGGGGAGAGAAATTATTGAAAAGATCGAAATTGAGCATAAAAAACACACATAAAAACAGGGCGGGAGTTGCGGGAGCAGATCCGCGGCCTTCAAACGGCGACCAACCAAACCAACCAACCGTCAGCCAAAAGGCAAACGCAATGAAAACAATGAATTGATTGATGTTAAAAAACACATTTCTCGAATCATGATTTGCGTTTGTGTGCGTGTTCCATGAGATGATGTGCGCTTTGGATGCTGCTTTTCCACACACTTCCGCGGCAGGCGATGGGGATGGTGTTTTTATCTTCATTCTCTCATTTTCCCGCTGCCCCACGGGTTTCCCTTACATGTTATGGGTCACTTAAGTTTTTTCTTCTTCTTTGCTTTCTTCGCCCGGACGAGGACCATCATCCTCGGGAGGCAGTCTATCAATCTGATCTTTGTGATCGGCATCATCATCTCTTTCTATATTAGATTAAAGGGAGAAAAATGGTACGTTTCAGCGTAAAATTCAAACCAAAAGAGCCAAACCAATTCGACCGTCCCGTAAGTGGCAATGTCGATCGTGGCCTCCCCGAACCACCCCCATCCTGGGGCACGTGGGGAAGCGAAAGGAAGAAGCGATTTGGGGAAAGGCTAAAGGAAAGCCCAACAGAAGGAACGGTTGGTGGAGAAAATAGACCTGGACGGTTTGGTAATGAACGGCCGAAAACAGCATGATGAGCTTGATTGTGCTCAAAGCGAATAAAGTGATTGAGGTTTTTTCCTTTCTTTCTGTAGGTGTCGGGTTTCACTCGAAAAGTAATTCCACTTTCTCGATGTCCTGAGGTGATTTTGTCCAATTTTAGAAACAGTTTGAGCGAGGCACATCAAGCAATTACTAGTTGGTTGAAGGCTTGGATTGATTAGAATAAATGGTTGTTATGCATATAACTCGTGACATCTTTCACAAAACTGTGTAAAAAATAAGTAGAAAAACATTTGAGGGGCTTTAATATCAAAACGCTTTACTGGTTTATGCTCTTGACTGAAAGCTGACTGAGCGTTTCAAATACATCAGTAGCAATTGTTTCAAGGATGCTTTTCAACCTGTTTTTATCCATCAAATTGCTCTTTTATGGACTGACATTTGTTTCACTACGAACCTTTTAAATGCCACTTTCGTCACTTGCTATAACACATTGAACGTGAAGGCCGTTCATTGAAAACGCACGCATCCCATTCACCCTAAATCTGTCATCTAACGTGAGTTATTTTGTTATTCACTTTGCATTCCAAACAGTGAGAAAAAATCTACGTCCTTCCTTTTCATTAATAAAAACGAAAACCTTATTTTTATTTTAATGACCATTAGGAGATGCTGAAATGATTTCTTTTAAGCGTCTTCTTACAAACTGATTAACCCTTAAGAGAGCAATACAGTTTCGGCTACCAGAAAGAAGGTTGGAAAAGAGGTTGGAACAATATCAACGTTAAGTTGAAATTATATTTTAATTTTGGCCATTACCAATTAATTTTAAATTTTACATAATTTGTATTGGAAATATTTTCCAAATGTCTTATGAGTATTTCTACAAAATATATATACTACAGATAGGAAGGACACTAATAGCTCAGTTCCACTTTAGAAACATGAGATGTGTTTCTGAAATTTGTTCAGTATATCAAAGTTTTCCAAAGGATACTAAACTATCGCAAAAACAGCAAAATAAAGGCTCGTAGAAACGATTTTCAATTTGTAAAGCCGCAACTGTGTAAAGCAAACACAAGCCCTAGCTCCGCTATCAACAACAACTGCTAATTTTTCTACGCTCTTTTAACGCCGTGTCTCTGCAAGGGTTGAGCGAGCATTTGGCTTTGGTTTATGTACTTTCCTTTCCTTTGCGTATCCTAGCATTAAAATCTCCTTCGAACGAGTCGACATCATGCAAGCAATTGTGTAGCCTTTCTCAGCGATCGATTGACAGCGTGTGTTTGAAGTCGCTACATTCACTGGAAATATTTCACCAAGTAGGAAAAAAAGTGGAGCCAAAACCTATTTTCCAATCAAGCTTCCAGCTCCCTGGAACTAAATGGAACTATTGAAATTATCCTGCAGTGAGAGCAACATGAAAGAAGAAAAATGTGTATTAAAAATACGGGCATCAAGAGATGTTCTTTTTGTGGCAAAAACAGAACCGATCAAATGACGGAAAAAATGTATGCCTATCGGAGTGGTGTCCAGTCGTTTGGTGTTGGCTTATTTTTTCTCCTCCCTACCTCCGTGAAGAGGGGGTTGGGTGGCGTTCATAGAACAGTCAGTCGGAGTCAGGCTAAGGCCGACGGTAAAACGGCGATGCGGAGCAGCAAGAAATATTGGTTGAATTAAAATAAATCAAATGAAACGGACTCACTCGTTCGGTCCAATCGCCGTCCCAGTATATTGGTCGAAACCGGGAGGAGAACTAAGATTTTGCAAGTTCTCGTTGGCGTCAGCGCGGTTTGGTTTGGGGTTGGGTGGAATTTTCGGAAATTTCTGACATACCATTAGCATTGATCTCCTTCATATATTCATCAAAATACTGGTTTCTGTCATTTTTCGATTTGGCTTTTGGTACACTTTTTTTCTCTCTGGTTCTCTCCCGCACCCCGCGGCAGGTTCCCCCCGCCGGCCACTGGTCAACATAGTCAAGATCATGGTTAATTTTTCTTCATTCCCCCACGATTTTAAAACACCCTTCGTCGGTCCATTTGCTTTCGTCCTTCACGGGGCGCAGGTCTTTGCAATGACTTAGCTAAAGCAGAACCTGCCCCTTTCCTCCTTGATGTTCGAGATTTGATACTTTGTTAGCGCGCAGATCGAGCGCCGGATTCGGATTGCGCGATGTGATTAAAAGAAACAAAAAGGCGGTAAAGTAAAACACCCAGACCGCGGAGAAAATGGAGCAGGAGAAAATGCAAAATATCTTACGTCAGTAAAACAAAGCACGCTCGAACACGGGCACATGTGGACGGTTAGCTTTTGCCGATCGAAGCGAAAGAAGAAATACGCAAAACGAGGACGAAAAATCTTGAAAAGTCGAAACAAATAATAATCAAAACTCAGAAACGGGGCATGTAGGAATTCCTTCCACTTTTCAGAATATTTACAAGTGTAATCGGCTCAAATTGCTGACGAGGCTGACGCTTCGCTGTGGCTAATCCATGGCCTTATATGAGAGCTGACCACGGCCAGGGGGAAAGGATCCAGAGTGTGGTTTGCCTTGTAGGTATCAGTGAGGCTAAACAACGAAAACGCGTAATCGGAACTTGATTTTGCCCCCGTTTTGGTAGCGGAAGTAAAGTCAAGTTTTTGATATGATTTTGATTTACGCCAAGTGGAGTAGGTGTGGAGCAATTGTTGGCCTGAGCGGATTTACGCCGGAAGAAGTGAAGCATGGTGCCAGCTGCTGGCAGTTTGCCCGGGGGTTGCAATGTTATGTGCTTGCATTGTGGGCCAGCTGATAAGATAATTCCAATAATGTTTTGAACGATTAATATTGAATAAACTGCGGTTCCTTTCCAACAACAAATCATTGTTGAATCATTGTTGTCAGCAAGACATATGAACTATACTATCTGTAAGAACTACTGAAAACATTGGGCTCCACGGAGATTTCAGATAAAAATATTTGCCGCATCAGCATAGGGTGATCGAAGAAAATTCCTTTTTGGCCTTTTTGCTAAATAAAGTACGGGAAGCCAACACCCCCTTTTTCAGCGGTTTGATGGCTTTCTTGTACAATTACCTTTTAGGAATAAATATACGACGAATCAGGTGAAGCTGGCTTTACATTTTGTAGCTTAAATTGTGACTCTTTCTTCACTGATAACTGTCTATAAAACTAAAAAAATTGGTTCCTGAAGTAGTTGGAAAACTAGCTTATTACCTCTTCTGCTAAACATAGCAGAACTTCATATTTGTTATAGAATCTTTTAATTTTGGGGTGATGATAGAATTCAGCATACTCATCATTTAATTATTTTAATTTTTCTGACAAGTTTTATCCATGTTAAAACTTGAATTTAATGATCAAGGAGAGCTAAACATCTTGCTAAACAACTGTGAAATTGAACATGAAGGATTCAATAATTTCAAAATTGTATTGAAACGTTGGTGAATTGGAAGGAGAAAGACTGTAACAGACGACACAGTGTTCGCACTGTTGCATACATCCCGGCGTATCTCGAAGGTAACGACTTTTCCATTTTTCCTCTCTCCATTTTCAGATAATTACGGTTTGATACAGCGATATGCGTCCGGGTACGAGTGCAAGCACGAAAAGTGTCAGTACGAGAGCTTGCACGAGCACTTCCACTGTCACGACACGTTCTGCCGGGGGAAGGTACTGTACAAGAAGTACGAAATCATCCGTCACCTGAAGTGGCACAAGAAGCGCAAGGAATCG
>KE525294.1:151147-170739 GCA_000441895.2 Anopheles sinensis | reverse complement strand
ACAAAAAATACCGGTTAATGCCACTCCGATCGGATTCATTCATCGTTGCGCCCACTCGCGCCGGTTGTGGTCAGAGATACCTTTTATTCACCTCCTCAGCAGTGACTCAATGGGAACCGGTAATAAATATTGATCTTTACTACTATATGCTACGCCTGTTATTCACATGTCGCAAGAGTTTTTCCCTTGACGATGAATGGAACCTCGACCGGTGTTGGTGGGATTTCCGTCCCTTATTCACCTCCGTCCTGTGGATCGCTTACCTTCATTACCTGTCCTTCGGGCCATATCATAATTTGCCTTTTAGTTTTGTTTGCGTTCCTGTTTGAATCCACGGTTTCGCCATTGGGTACGGTCAATTAAAACGGGCTCGGCTGGGCGGCCCTATCTCGCTGTTGGATCTTGCACGGCGTTTGCGGTTTTTGCATTTATCGGAAAGGAAGTGGAGTGGCTTTATGGTCAGGGCGGCTGAGTATAAAGAATCCAGAAGATGTAAGATGGTGATTATTTTTGAACGTAAAACAGTACTTACCAAAGACAAGTATGGTCTTGGTTTATCCACCGGGAAGAACTCAAAAGCTTAAAGAAAGAAATACAATAATATTAAAATCACATGCAAAGAATAATTCTCATAGACCTATTCTTGAAAGCATCAATCCTCAAACCTGTTAGACAAATTCATTCTGTTTTTCATTAGCATGCTTTTTAACAGTGTTTGACAGTTTAATCTCCCCATTTCGCAGCAGGATGCTTACAGTTTTATTTAAATCTCTGCATGAGAAACTTTCTAATGAAGCGGCAGAAATAAGTATGCAAATGAGTTTTAATATAGCGCCCAAATCGAGCCGTTATCTCCATGCATGTTAAAGCTGTTAGGCTAAAAAGGTTTGACGTTTCCCCGAGCCCCAGCATGCCCCCATTCCGATCGCATAAATATCGATTGATTGATAACGTCAACCTCAAAGCGCTCGCTAACCATCCGTATCATGACCATGCAGAAGATGACCACCATTGGGCTGATTATTTTTTCTTATTTCGGTTCCCATATGGAGGCTGGAAGACCAAACATTGCTCGGCCTAATCGGTTCACAACAAAGTAAAAAAAAAAATAGGATAGCGACTTAAGACGCAGAATAATGAAACAAGACCAACGAAACCTCCCTTCCTGGGCACTTTGCATGATGTTGTTTTGCAAACGTTCGCTGGATGTGTAAAACACTGCTCAAACGGTGTACGACCGGTTGTGATTCGGTTTGTGCGTGTGTGTGTGTGTGTGCATGGGTAATTTTAAATGCAGAATATCACGACCCGCCAGTCAGCTGAGTTGAGCGCGTTCGCGATGGTTAATTGAGTGAGGCGCGAAGACGTGCGAGCCGTTCGCGAGTTGTTCCAACCATTCGGAAGGCTCAGTCTGCGGATGACTTTCGCGTGCGTCGGCTGCGCATTGGTGTGGGAAAGAGTGTACCCGGTGGCTTGGGGAGGTTTATTTTTTTTTTCCAAAAAAAGGTGCATATAGCAACAAGTGCACCGTGGAGAATTGTGCGTGACCGATTAGTGCAAGTGCCATTGAAATGTGAAGAATTGTGTACCGATGGCTCCAAGATTGTTTGAAGAAAAACGGTGGTTCACGTTTAAATTCATTCTTGTGAGTGTTGAAGTTTCGAACGAAGAAGGAAGTTGATGAAGCTGTGATTTCTAGGTTGAAAAATAACATAAAAAGCTAGAGATAGTGCACTACGTTCAGCATGTTTTAAAAAGCTTTCTAGTGTGATAAAGTTTGGTTGTTTGGCCGGTTACGTGAATTGAGGCTATCATGCAGGGTTAGCCCAGGGATCCTTTTACTCTGACTCATGGATAGAATCCTATTTATGACATTTCTTAAACCGTAAGATTTATTTCAGTACAATTCTGCTCGAAGAAAACAGTTTGGTTTACCTGTTTTAAAACATTTCCTAATTTTTTATGTTTCATTTGTTTCTTTTTTCGAGTCTTAAAAAACATTAAAAAAACCTTTTTACAAATTATAAATGTTAACTTCTAGAAACAAATAAACAAAATGTAGTTTCAATTGAAATTTGCACAAATTAGCAGTTTAATTTTTTTCGAATGTGGTCCTATTTCAAATCTGAGAAATACCGCTTCCCCTGCATGACATCTGTCGTTAATCAAAGTTTCGCTAAAACAAAGCTTGCCCAACCCTGCCCTTGCCCATCATTGCGCAAGATTATACAAGAATGTTTTGTGTGAAAAAGTGTACCGGAAATGTGTGTATTTTTTCAAGTAACTCCTTTAGAAGCACGTTTAAATATGAAGTTTTAAATTAAAACCTTGTGGCATTCTTTAAGAAGCAGGGTTTTGTTGAGTAGGAGAATAATTTCACTTCGCAGACGGTCGATTCAGTGTTCATTCATATGTTGGTATGTTGGTGACAAGAAAAACAAGTGTCTATCAACAACACCGTTGTTCCGGTTTCGTTAAACAATCGCTCGATTGTACACCGCCGTGCGTGCGTGCGTGCTAATTTCGACACGTCCTCTACACTCCGAAACGTGTGTCGTGGGTGGCACGTGGTTTTTTGGGGGTTGCTGTGTTTAGTGCCTTCGTGCCAATAGAAGCAATAGACGAAACTAAAACCGAAAAAAATATTAAGAGAGGTGGTCTCCTGTAGGAAGTGCAATAAGTGAAACACATTCCCGATGCCGCTGTTCCGTTCTCAAAGTATGCTCTCCGCTTTCGAAGGCATTTCCTGGAGCTACAAGTTCGGCACGGCCAGCCGGCGGAAGAACCATGCCGCCCTGGTCATCACCTCGCTGCCGCACATGGAGACGGCGGAATGGCTGCAGCGGTTGGACTTGGCCGAGTATGGAGGTAAGAAGCATTAGCCGGAAGAAAATTTTTTTGTATCTTTTAACTTTACGGATGTTGAATGACCAACGATATGTTTTTTCGACAGACAAATTTAAATCGTTCAACGGTGTCGAGGAGTTGCTGTTTCTCACCGAGGCGGACATCAAGAAACTCGGTATCCGGAACAATGCCCATCGGGCCCGTATCGTCAGTAGCCTCGTGGCCCTGCGAGATAAGCTAGTCCAAGGTAAGCCATTTTGAGACATTTTGGTATCCGTCGATTTTTCCTCTTGAATTTTAAGCACATTTGCAAGTAATCTTCCAATCAAGCAAATGAATCAACAAATTTAACAGCATCGAGCCTTACGACCAGCCCATGAGCCCGTTTGATCTTGCGTGTTTATACATCTAGGTATGTGTGTGTTTAGAGAGTCGACCCTTCTCGACGGCGATAAAATGAGATAATTTAATGGCGCTACGTGTTCCGAGTACGGGACGCAGCACGAAGAAGTATTTGCCATGATAACAGAGCAAACCCGATAAGATCCATTTCTCGGGAAAGAAAGCTGGAACTAAGCATCCACAAGAACACTCCACCTCGGAACGGAACACGGCCGGAGATTTTCGAAAGTAGATTAAACTGTAATCTTACGAACCTCATCTGCTCCAACCTCATCCGTTGGGGCGAGTTCAAAGCTCACCAACCAACAGTTACTTGAAGTTATGCGAAGGTTCCAGTGAGCCAGTAATTTTTCTCGCACCGAGATCATCTCCGCTGCCCTTGTTTTATTTTTGTGTCCGGTAATTTGTTACTTGCCATGCTCGCTTTCTTTGCCAGAACGAGAAACATGTGTCTTGTGGTTTGTTACATTTTGGAAAAACATATTTTTCCCCTTCACCCGACTTCCCATCCATTTATAATTGACCTGTTGGAGAGAAAGAATATGGCGGTGCGATAAGCCATCGGTGGTGGAACTTGGTGGGCCGAAGGGCGCGGGTTTTGCAAGCGATAATTTATCAGCTTGACGGACATCGTCGCCGTACCTGACGACGACGAGCGAGGTGCATAAATTACCGCCGGTTTTGCTCGCGATAAGCGAGCGCGATGATGAGCGAGCGGGAAAAAACGGGGTGGCCTCTGCGGACCAACAAATCACGCGGATGCTGCAACGGCTGATATGCTGGTGACGGTATCAGAGAGTGTGTGTGTGTGTGTACATGGACCACACCATATGGTCGGTTGGACGAAAGCTATACACAGTCTCAAGAGGGAGAGAGAAAATTATTAATGAGCCTGATTTACGGTAAATGGGTTTCTGGTGCAGGAATAAAATGTAAAAGGAAATGTTTCGCAAATTAGATTATTCTGTTACCGTATGCAAATAAAGGTGTGACAAAAAGGAAGTGCACAGTAAATTGTGCCTATGTAAAGTAATATTATTTCACATGTTCCAACGGATTTCCCATTAGACAACCATTGATGTTATCCAAGATTAATTAATTTGAACACAAATTTCCTTATTGAAAACTGACTAAATTTATGTTTTTATAGCAGCTCATATCATCCAAACTGTAAAACATGAAATTCGAAATATAAGTATTGTTGTTTGTTTACACAGTCTCAAACAATTTAAATCTTCTTAAAAGAAGACTGATAATAAATTGAAAATAAAATTAAATACGTAGTAGACTTTTAGGGTCTTCCTATTTCAAGTTATACAGCTGCTTTAAAAATTCTTTAACTTTAACACTTTGAAAAAGTCAAACCATAGGGAATTGCTTACTCATGTTAAATAATTCAATTCCTTAGCATATTGACGGCGATCCTAAGGGAATCAACATGATTACGACACTTATAAATAGTGAAAACAACAATGAAATAGGTTTGCTGCCTCACACAACACCAAGAATAAATCAAGTAATTTAAACCAGTTGAATTGCAAAGTAGATGAAACTTGCATTCAAAATGTGACCTGAGACTGGCTTTCCTTGCTAGTTCCTAAACACAAACCCTGCACACTTCAACGAACATGACGAGCTGTGATGATCCATCTCCGCAGTATGCAATCCATCGATCGTACGAATGATCGGGTGAGAATTTTATCACAGCTGTATCAACTGTTTCTCGATCTGTCGACAGAAACACACCGTCCACAGTGGCACATTTAGCACGGCGAAGGAAATTTAAATCCCCACAGTGCTTTGCAAGCGTTTTCGAAGCAGACAGTTTCGTTCCGTTCTGGTGCCTTGCGGGGTTTCTTGAAGTGCCATGCGTAAAAGTTTGCGCCGTCAGCAGAAGTGTGTGCTGGGCTCGTTTTGCTGTGTTCCCATTTCAGGTATGTGGGCATATTTTTCTAGATTTAGCAGCTGAAGGGCAGCTCTATCGTGTTGATTGTCACCAAGGCACAGGGGGACGATGCTTAAAGACGCCGCTGGCAAACACTTAATCACATAGCGGAGGTGCGTTATTGTTTTCTGTTACCATTTTCCATGTTTACTTTCGCAGAGTCCAACTCAAAGGCAAACCAACGGAATGGAACGGATGGAGAGCATCAGCAGAAAAGGGCTCTGCTGCGGCACAGCGTGGCGGTGGATGGAGCAAGAAGCAACAACACGGCAAGCACGTTGGCCGAAACGGAAAGCATGTGAGTAGGAGAAATAATTTATTCTCGTAAAGGGTCATGTAAGATCTTTATATGACATTTAAGATGGTATCGCAGTCGGAAAACCCCCTTACAAATACAGTGGAATGAGTGAAACGTGCAAATTGAACACGAATCAGCCGGTAATCTGTTTCCCAAGAAAATGCAAATATGATCCCTCGCAAGGATATTTTTAAAGCTTTAAAGTTTCATCCTTGCCATAATTAACTGGCGGTTTGAAGAACTTTTTGGAAAAGTTGGAAAATTATTGATAAAATACGGGTTGAAACACAAAATTTCTAGTATCAAAAAAAAAATGTAGCTGAGAAAATAAGAATACATTAACAGACGGAAACAGGAAAAATCCAATTCACCTCAGAAAAGGCTGTCAGTTTCAATCGGGTTTGTGTCCCGGCTAACAGAATACAGTCGAAGCCGTACAATGTGGCCTTGCATACCAAAGGATTGTGTCGATTTTAGGAAGGATCACGTAATAGTGACATTTTCGTTTCAGAGTTCTTTGAAATATTTTTTTTCGTTTATTTTTTATATTTTAGCAAAGCTAAGTAGCATTTTAGCATAGTAAAAGAAGTGAGTTGAAATGATTTTATTTAAATATCTTTTGTATTTTCAAAATATTAACATACAATGCTGGCTTTCATTTTAGAAACCATTTTTATTAAATTAAGCAGTGAAATGCTTGGAAGCAAATCCTGGTTTATTATAAGTTATGATAAGGTCTGTAATGCTTTGTAATGCCTTACATACGAAATGCGCATGCGCATTTTCTCTACTCTTTCGTTTGAATGTGCAGTTTTTGTATATTTCATGAATGTTTATTTTGAATGGTTTATCAAACTGATAACACAATATAGAACAAAGTTAACACTTGCTTATGTACCGATATGGTTTTATTTTACGATTTTGAACATCTAATGGCATGTTTGCAAATCCATACTTATACATTTATTATGAGTAAACCATTTATTACGAGTAAACAGTGTACGTTTCGCTTTTACCGCCCGTAATTAACAACTGTAATCACAAGAGCAAGCACTATACCACACTCGCCTTAAGATTCCCTGTTTCTTTTTGTTAAACCCTCGTACTTGACGACGAAAACATTGCGTACATACATAATTTTCCCTCCCCTACCGGCATCACACACAGATAAACACAAGGGCGCAATGCACAATAGGCAGAAAGCGCGTTCCGGAAGGAACCGAACCCTCCTGTTTTTCCCCAGCGGCAGCAAGAGGTCGAGGAGGGTGCACATAAATCATGATTGAGCCTTCGCTCGGTTTAATGCAACATGCAAGGCCGAAAAAAAAAATCCAAAAAGGGATAAGAAAGGAAAACATTCTGGAGGGGATTTTTATTTGTATGGTATTGCGTACTTCTCGTCGTCTGTTTTCCGCAAAAGTTGCAGCCATATTTCGTTGTGACGTTGTGAGACGAGATCCTTGAAAAACATACCATCTTTACTGTTGTTTTGTTTTCATTTTCTCTTTCAGGGGGATCAAAAACCCCGTATCCACAAATAGTATCCTTTTTCTCCTGTCGTAGATTATCATTCCAAAATTGAGCCTCCCGGGGGTTCGCCGCTTTCGAGCCGCGTAATGAATGAATCCGGCGTATGGTTGTGGTAGTAGCCGTAGTAGTAGGACTTGCCACTTGCCGGCTGCTCGGGGGAAAAAAACCCAACTTTGAAGGAGAGCAAACATTCACTGGCCGTCATAGTACTACGTCGGAGGGCGGCCACATGCTCGTACGAAAAAAGGACCTCTTATCAAATGCTTATCGTGGAGCATACGCGTGAGCCACGTCCGTCGCCTGCCAGATTCCCTTGGCAACCGTACCGGGCCAGGACACTCAACCGTTCATTGTTTGCCGAGTGTGTTTTTCCACCACCACCACCACAACCATCGCCACCATCATTTCCGTTTCCATTTCCTGCCCACGCGTCGCACCAACGTTTGTTTGTGCCAGGATAAACCGAAGATACTTTCCATTCTCATCGGTGTGTTTCGCTCATTTCCCTTTTCCTGCGAGCAGGTCACTCATTTTCCTTACCCTCAAACACTCTTTCTCTTCCTTGCTCTCGTTCTCGCGGCCGGACTGTCTCGAACAACTTTCTGCAGCCGCAACCATTCAGTCCAGTGTTGAATCTTCCTGCGTTCGGATGATCGAACTGCGGCCGGGCGTGTAGTTTTATTTGTTCCACTCCACTACCCCTTCTGTTTTCCCGTCGCTTCTGCGAAGGTGTAGGTGCTGGTGAAAAACCCCGATTCGGCCCTGCCCTTTGCCCCGTGCATTTGATTACTGCGTAAAGTTTTGTTTGCCAGGATTGTGAATTTTCCGACACAGCTTCATGCAGGTCCATCGTCATGTGATGTGCGGTTGAGTGGTTTGGCGTTATCCCCGGAGCCCAAGAGTAAATCGTGGAAAGGGGTTTATGGTTCGTGCCTAGTGACACCGATTTAGTGTTCCGCTCGAGCCCCGGAAAAGAATGCAAAGGTCTTTAGGAAGCGCACAGTGAAGATCCTTTCCATTCGGGCTTCTCGGGTGCGCGCCCGGATCCTAGCGAGAAAAAGGGTGTGTTTTTCTGTGCAAGCTGTGTTTATTGTGTCTGTGATCGAAAGTTGAAGCAAACGGGTCATATCGGGTCGTATCGTTGTGAACAACTTTGTCGAGCAGCAAATAAATAGTTCGTATATTTTATCTGTTGAAAAAACGGGGGAAAAACGAGGCAACATCGCTTCAGGTTCGAACGGAAAACCAACAATACTGCTGGCTATGGAAATCACAAGCCAGTGCATCGATTCCAGCTCCAGCTAAAAAGGATACACCCTTCCCGGAGCGAACCACAACATGCACGGCTGAGTTCCGACTGCTATCGAGCTACAATGTGAGTGTGTATGTGCGTGCGTGGGAGTGTAGCAAATGTACCACTCTGTCGCAGGAAAATTAGGCACGGCCAGATTTTCCTACTTTCAAGTCCTTTCCTTACGAGATCCTAAGGATGGCTTTGGGAACATAATTGCATGATTTACCGTAAGGTGATCTAGTTTCTTGTCACGTCGATTTATCAATGGAAAAATGGGGAGAGAGAGAATGTAAGAAAGAGAAAAACCGAGAGAAAGCTGCAAAGAGTATGGTTGATTGTAACAAAATATAAAAGAAATTAACAAAGAAGGTAAAAAGCAGACCGTTTGCGAGAGAAACCACACAGGGACAGTATACAGTAGTATTTACGAAAGGAAAATAAAGTCTGCGCGCCTACAACCGGTTTGCAAATGCGCCCGGGGGAACTCATTTTCCACAAGAGAGGAAAATCCCTCTAACAACGACCGTCTTGTGAGGAGAACAAAAGAGAGCACTTTCGATTGGCGTGAGCGGGAGATGGAAAAAGGCTGGTCCTTGTTGTGCACCTGCAAATTTTGTCTCCTTTGTAGCAAGAAATAACAAAACTCTCACCAGGCCCCCATTCAGGAGGAAAAGTCGGCATTTTCCATAGCTACCGCCCAAAGTGTTGGAGACCGAACAAGTGGGGATGCGTATGTGTGTTGCTGTCCGTTGATGTTTAGCTTTTTTCAAGGGTTTGTTTATTTACATTCGCTCCCTTTTTTAACGAACACCTTTTTATTGTGAGGTCTTTGATGAAGAAAATTGTAATTAGAATTCAATCGCCTTTCATCGACGCAACGAAATTCATTTTATCTCGCACATTCTTCGGGCATATCTTTCCTAGGGAATCAGACTTAATGACATCGAGTCGATACCTGTGTTATTTTATTTTATTGCCCCTACTTAAAAGAAAGAATGCGCTCGCTTCCGACGCTCGTATTACCGGAGACCGCTGTAATGACTATTTGGAAGGTGGTCAAGCCAAAACCGGCGACAGGAAACGGTCAAACAGCAAACGACTGTATGGCGAAAGGTTAATTACTGTTTTGGGTACCGAGGCAACACACCTAATGAGAGCCGGTTGAACGTGAGGACGGTACAAAATTACCTGAACGCAGACCGCTACCTTTTTCAAGGCTCGAGGGATTAAAATGTGAAACGAAAGTGTCGTGTGTTTTGCTGCTTATCCGATCATATTTCCATCTTACTAGTTTTGGTCAAATAAAAATGTAAAATAGACTGGTAGAAGCTCAGTTTTATTTGATAATGTGGCTCAGAAGTATACTTTATTAAAAAGTTTTTAATTTTGCTATCTACATGACATTTGACGTTTGTAAATTGCTTAATTTAATCATAGCAAGGAAAATTTTTATATTGAAAAGAACGCACAAAAACAGTAGCAATCTGTTTTGTTTTTCGTTACTTTTGCCTTTCGTAGGATAAAACATAATTGTAACAACCATATTTATTCTCGTACTTCCAATGAGAAGACGGAATTCAAGTGATAAACTTGAAAATATTAAATCTGTTATCCATGAACTACGCAAAACAAAAAGGCTGTGGTTTATCATTGAACTTTAACTTTGTTAAAAAATTATTGTTTCTGAAAGTTAATGGATCCAAACACTGAACTGATGAACTGATGCAATGAAACATCGGTTGTGAGTTATCATATCAGTTATGAAAGGGAACTGTCAAGAGAAAAGAGCTTAACTATAATTAGAATTTTCCAATTATAGATACAATCGTGGTTTGCGATACCTAAAATACAAAGCTGAACGGTAGAGAAGTAAAATAATCCGGTAGAGAAGTAAATGACGCAAATAAAGCGCAATGCAATTGAATGATTAAATTATGGCAAAAAGAGGAAAACGATGTAAACAAAGGTGGTAATTGAATTCATTATCGAGCAGCAGAACTCGCTTAAAACGAACGTACATCATGCGGCCTTAGCGACAAGCTCCAGTCGTCTCACCCTCGACACGCAGCACACAGGATGTCAAGACCGGGATGTGTCCCTTGCACACCAAAACTCGCACACATACACCCTCTGATGCCGGTGAGATAGTTTGGCGTGGTGTACAGTCGAGTTCCCTCACTCCAAACACCGTGGATGGATTTCCGGAAGCATGATTCACTTCGGCGATGGCGTCTCGAATCCTGCCAGGATACCGGAGAGCTAGAGCGATCGATAAAATCACCCGTAGGGAGGTCCTGCTGTGGTCATACATTGCACAATAATTGCGTTTCTCGTGGTTGTGGCTTGGTTTTGGGAGTCAAATTGATATTTAGTTCCATTAGACATTAATTAAAACGTTTCCATGAGGACGCCTAACGGGGATGGATCACTGGACGCATCAACCAGTGGAGCGAGTTTGAGAGATTAGGAGGCTTTGTTTGATAACATTTCACATCGTCAGCATAGGGTCGACCGGTCAGCGAGTCGTCATGGATACATTTGAGGGTAAAATGTCGATTCAACCCCTTCACGATTGGAAGAAAAATACCCGAAAATATGTTAGGGTTCAGTTTTATCAAGAGCGCAATAACATCACCCAAACAAATGGCACCCTACGAAATGAATCTTTTTTAAAAGGCAACCGGATGCAACATCCTGACAGCATGATTCTGTCCTTCTTTCGCAAGCAATGATTTTGCGTCCCGGTTATCAAGCACCGCTGGCATTTTGCTTCCCTTTCGAACCATTGCATTCGCAATTCCTGTTCCGCACAGGGAAAGCCTTCGGCAACGGCCTGTTGGAAAATGTGCGAAATTGAAAACCGGCCAATGCTAAAGTTTTTCAATCCAAACCGCACACATCATTGCAAACTATCATGGCGAATGGTTGTGGGGTTTTTTTTCCGAAGTGCAAAGTTTTCTTTTCCTCAAAGGAGGTGAGTCCTTTGAAACTGACACGAAAAGCAATCATTATGCAGCACCAGCGCTTTGGTTCGGATTTCCTTTTTTCTCTTTTCTTTGAATGTGGAAAATGGCCAAAATGAAGCCATGTTGCAAAGCGAAAGGCAGCTCCAGGGTGGTGGAGGGTGATATTAAAATAAAATCCTTCCATTTATCCCGCATCCCAGGGATGCAAGTTCCTATTGGGAAAATTCTAGAACGGCTTTACCTTTTGCAGGGTGCAGATTTCCTTCGCAGCATTCACCGTTTTGCCCGAAGACAAAAAAGATCTGCACTGGTAGGACAGAAGAGATGTAGTAATAGGTTTCCTGGCGCCCGACACACATTTTTTTCTTGTCCATATTACGTAGATTTGAGGCTATGGATGGATGTTGGGCTTCTTTTCCCGTAGCTTCTCTTTCAAAATGATTCATTTTTCAGCAGGATATGGTATCAGCCTGGGGCAATTATGTGAAAGTTCTTAAAAGTACAGGAGAGAGTTATTTTTCTGGAGGTGTATTTTTATTCCAGTACAAAAAGCAGTTTCCTAAACCTCTCGATTTTTGTTCTAGCAAAAATATAAGACTTCAAAATTGTTGGCCTATTTTGAAAATATCGAGAAGGTTACGATTGTCGTACTGATGAATTGAATCAGAGCCTGGCAAATCTTTTCACAATGACGTCGCTTCATAGAACATCCTTGTTACAAGAAAATTGGAGATTCTTTAATTAGAGATTAATCTTATCTTAATTAGAGTATAATCTAAACACTTTAGAAACTTAAGCTTTACAAATACTGGTAGGGTGGTTGTGAACCTCTCAGCCGAAATTACTTCCAAATAGGAGAAAGAATCACCTACAAACTTGTTGTGTACGTCTTCTAAAGTCTTCTATTTTATGGCACCGTTTTGAGTATCTCCCTCGAAAAAGCAATATTGTCTTGAACCCCACCAAGGGCCGGTAAGCTTAAGGGAGGTTATACAATTAATTACAAATACCGTTTACGAGCTTCCCTGTAGTTTTTAACGCAAACATATTGTGCCCGATTCCCCTCGCGACGTCGCGGATACAACATTAGCGTAAATAGTAAAAATGCCTAGGATAAGCATCTTCAATTTTATTTGGCCCTTGATGGTACTTTTGAGATTAAAAATTAGTTCACAGGGAAGAAGTATAATATACTGGATAAACTGTTGAGGTAAACATTCCAGGTTAGAAAATTGCACTTGTACCTGACACAACATCATAGTTAAGTGTTTTTAAGATAAGATAAGAATAAAAACTATTCAGCAATAATATATTGTTTATAAACAAATAATACAATTAAATAAGTTCTTTATCGTTTAAACTCCCAAAGCTATCAGCTTTCCCATATTAACCCAAAATAAACGTTCCACGAAAGTTTTCACCCTATGCAAAGGGTAATTAAGGTTTAATCACCCCCTAAAGGCTTAACATATTCATCATTTTCAACCCAAAACCCTGGCATTTTCTTGAACTAGGGCGTATCGTGTTCGTTCGCCTCTAACCCATTTGTCGGATTTTCTCTATGCGACTATCGTGAGCTCGAGTATGTAAATGTGCCTGATCTTGTCACGCCGCGCGGTGCATGTCGATATCATCATGGCATCAACCCGAGCTGGCCATTTCCGGGAGTCGAAATTCACCAACAGCTTTTTCCCCCATGCGATCCATAAAGAGGCCCGGTATAAATATTAAATGAAAATTCATTGTAACCACTTGAAGATTGCCCTCGCGTCGGGTCGGCGGGCATTGCATTTTCATTCACCGGAGTCCTTTTGGACCATGTGAGGGAAAATGAAAAACTCACAGCATATAACAGGGGTGGTGGTGGGAAGCACTATTCGAGGAAAATTTTCATTCGTCATCGTTTATCATCGTCATCGCACCGTCGGTCTGGTGCAGTACATCCTTTCTGTTTATTTTATCGTTGAGTAAAGGTGAGAAAGGATTCGCGATGAAAGGTACTTTTTGCGCCGGTAAGAACATTTGTGAAAGCCGAAAGGAATTAAATGGAAGTTTTCGCACCTTGCATGTGGCAAACGGGGGGGCATGATGAATCAGTTTTCTAATGGAAACCATGAGTCTTGCGTATCCTTTTTCCATTACGAAAAGATTTTGGGATAAGAAAAAAATATGAATAACGCTGAATGCATTTTCGTTAAAAATAGGAACCAAAATGCGTTACGTATTGAGTAAAACAAACAGCTTTAAACTATTTAAACGTAAATTCAACCCTCACCGTGGACAATCTTCAAAAACCACAAGATTCAAAGCTGCTGAAATCATTGAGCAATTCCCGATTATAATTCCCCCTTCCGGTGCTTCAACTCAAGAGTTATTGATGTTGAGGCCGTTTTCACTCCGGTGAAAAAAGAAGGATCATTGTTCACAAACATAAATAAATCTCATGGGAAATTGCTGAGTGCTTCTTGTTGCTTGTTCGGCCTTCTTTAATCATAAATCAAGCGCCTTATTACGGATGGTTGACGTAAAATTAAGCGATGTGCTATCGTACTATTGTCATGCAAAAACGGGAAAAGCAGAACAAAGTACATTTGTTTTGCTTTCGAATGATGGTGGAAATAATTGAAAATTATATCGAAACATTTTTAAACTAAGTACACAATACAGTGGAAGGTTCTTAGTTATTCCGGAGTGAAGTATTGAAAGTAGAAGTTTATTTTCTTCTCCGGGCCATTATAAATATTTTAAAGCTGTACTTTCGATGCCGTACTGCTGGTCGCAAAGTGTTTTTAATAAGCATTCAAACATTATCTCAAATCATACTGCCGAGTTTATAATCATATCAAGTTCAAACATAAACATTGCGTTTCAAAAGCATTTTTAATAGCATTGCAGCAGAAATGGGTGGTCAAAGTTGAGAATGGCACTCGTCAGATCGGTGCGACAAGGGAGAACCCGCCTTTGTGCTTGCCACTATGCCGTAACCCCATTTTTATTAATGCTTCATAATGTCCTTATCTTCATCGTAAACGATGCTTCTCGCGATACGCCCGATCCGTCAGCAGCGGAGGGTTGCGCACCATCTGTGTTGAATTTCTGAATGGGCGCATAAAAAATCAATAAAGCTTACCGCACACTTCTACTTCCTCTGTTTGCTTGTGCGAGTTCTGAGTCCTGTGGTGGTGAAATTGAAAACACGTAAGGAGCAAATCACGACGATGGTTTTTCTTTCGCAGACGATACATGCAATAAGCGGCGCTATCAGAACTGCACTGTGGCGTGGTAGTTTCACGATATATTCACTCCTTTTGGAAAGGATCCTCCCGTCCGGGCGACAGTTCTCCCACGGAACCATTCGCTACGCTTGATACCGGTACCCCACACATAATTTATTCCGTCTGATGCATCGTGGCGCATCATCTCGTCAGACAGATGTTGACTTCGGTCGCCGACTATCCGACTCCGTCGCGGTTCTGATATTCGTCCGTTTTCCGGGAAGATTGAGGCGGGGATTTATTTATCAAACTTTTGCACGTAATGAGTTCTGTAAAGGGAGCAAGAGGGGCCTGCTTCCGTGTATGAATAATTCAACGCAGTCACAGGGTACGGAACGGGGGAAGACGAGGATACTCTCACGTCGGAGACACTAGACAAGTCTTTGATCACGTGCCGCTGAGAATATGCGCGCCCGGAAGCGTTTTCAATCGCGGGGAACAACCTTCTGCAACCGATTCTCGATGTTATCCTTGCTTGCCACGCCGGTAACGCGCAACGCCAAACCGAAGGGTGCATAATTAAGGCATAAAAAACAGCAGCCAAAAGTGATATGGCGACGAAAATTGGACACGTCACCTGAAGGTGATTGATCGTTTGCCGGGGTCAATTTGTTAGTTGCGGAACGGAAAAATCGCGACCCAAACCGAGGGGAGAAAATTCAGTTTAAATTCATCAATTTCTCGTTCCACTTGGAGCGGTGAATGGTTTGGTACCGAAAGGCGTCGAAGAAAACCAAATTGTATTCTGATACCGGTTTTACGAAAAGTCACCACAAATACGTTTCCTTTCCCGCTAGGGAAGTCTGACCAAAAGGGTGCAGACTAAGGTGTGTGCAGTGTGATTGTGGTTTTATCGCATTGGGTGCAAAGTGCAGCACGGAAAAACATGACCCCACACACTCGCCCAACTTTTGGCTGTCTGCGGCTTAGGATTATCCTGCGGTTCGGAGACACCCTTTTCTAGCAGAACCCGAAAGGGAAGCCATGGACGTGACGATTCGAACCGTATGTTGGTTCTTACAACGATTATTGCTCGGACAATAAAATGGAACAAACTGATGGAAAATTGGATAGTTTGTTGGTAAAGACGTTTAAGCTTGCACCGTGGGAGTGGTTGGGTGTTCGATCAGTCGTTTTTCTCCTTTTTATGAATTCAGCCTTAGTTTTAGACATTTAAGATAATTAAATTAGATAGCTAGAATTGTTGGTACCGCTTTTATAGTTCAGACGATTCAATATAGCTCACAAATACTATTTCAGCTTTAGGTTTAATTGTTTAACGCTTACTTTAAAATAAAGATTACAGATAACTGTTGTTTCATGATATTTAGAGACAATATGTCAACAACACTGGTTAACGAAACTTTAATAATCAGCGATCAAAAGGTCTGATGAAAAGGAAAAATAGAAAACAGTTTATTTTTGTTAAATGAACAGAACGATAGAAAGGGACTTAAAGTTCATTTGAAATTCGCTTCCAGGCAGACGACTAACAAGATTTTCCGCCATGCGCAGCCGTTGGAAAAGGGCGATTGTCTGGCCGCGATGATAACCACGGTGCAGACGGCGACAAAGAACAATGGAGAGATACACAAAAAGGGAAATTGTCACCGCTCAATGCTGTGCCGTTTTGCTACTGTGCATACACCGACAATGCACTGGAAAAGGCTAGGCAAACAACTATCTGCCGACATACGGGAAAACAATCGTAGACGTGGTCTGTAACGTGGTGGAAATTTTGTTGTTGTCGTTTTTCATCTATTTATTTTGAAACGAGAATTTTCTTTGTCCGCTTTGCGGGTAGGATATAACTTTGTCCAAGCAAGGAGTGGAACATAAAGAGCCTCGGGATGCAATTTTTATGCCATGATTTGTACCGACCGTTATTTGCAACAATCATCTTTCGGCTGTTTAACGTTTGCCTAACGTCTCGTTCTTTTCCGGGTTTTCTCCATTATAAGTTAACCACAAACCAGCATGTCCAGAAAGGTTCTTGGGTAATGTTGTATTAAATTCGACAATAGTATATGATTCAAACATTTCTTCCTTATTTTGATACATATCCAAAGCATGCCCGTTTTTGCGGGACATCAAGAAATAAGAAGAGGAGCTGATTTCCTTCAATTTCGTGTGTTTTTTGTACTATTCCTGTGTTTCTAACTTATTTCAAAACAGTCTAGGTACGTTTTTGATTACGAAATATTGGATTCGTATGAGGATGTTGAAACGCCTTGCAAGGAAGGAATAGAGGCAATTTTCTGTAAAAATTGTTTAAAATTCATAATAAGCACGATCTTCAAATTGTAATGTGAAAGAAGCTTGGTGTAGAAAAACGTTGACATCGTAGAATGCATTTTTGTATTATTATTGGATTTTAAAATAAAATTTAAAATAAAATTCCAATAAATTGTTTTGTCATTGCTTTAGTACGGCAGAACGAGAATATTTTCTAATAACGAGTTTCACACTACCAACATTAATATTAAATTGCTGTTCACCGATTTGTTCTTAGTATCAACGATATTCAAGTGTATCATACTCGGTTCAAGTGTTTTTACCATATTATTAGTTTTTAATTTAGCGTTCAGAGTTGATGAAAATATAAGAAGCATATTTTGAGTGCATGCCATCCAATTCTTGGCGCTTGGAAATGTATTTACTTTCAAATCAAGCAAGTATGTTGCAACTACGTACCTGATACCCTTCTCTTACAAAAACACTTCATCAAAGCAAATTCCCAACGCAAAACCCGTCCGGACAACCTTTTCCTTAATTGGCAATACACTCACAAACAACACGCTCAAACCACACACACCCATCGGAAACCATCGGAAGCATAAAATTACATTCCCACTGGGGATGTTGTGCCATCGGTCTGTGCAAGCGTCCATGTGGAGCGTCCTGTAATCATTTTCACGTCCGACCGATGAGAAGCTGGCTTTGAAGGATCAAAAGGACCGGAAAACGCCAAGCCGTAGTGCTGGAACGAATCAAATCGTATCCTAGAGCGCTTCACTAAATGCATGTCACATATCTCAGTACATATGTACATTTGTCCATAAGTTCATTTGGGGCGCTGTATGTGATTTGGATGGTGTAATGCAATGAAAACAGTAATAAGGAAAAAATAAACAGTGCCTTTGGTAAACCGTTTTTACCGAGGCAATTTCTCAAATAGTCCAGTAACGCCCTCGCATTTTTCTGTGGAGCAACAATTTGTTGGCCAGAGCAAGGAGGAACACAAAAAATAAACATTCTGGAATTCCAGCGTTTGAGGATAGACCAGTCCAAGCCAGCGGACGTCAACCGACCACAGTCGTATCCTTCCAGCAAGTGTGGGTGGCATTGATGCCTAGAGGGAAAAAATGACAATAAAACGACACCCGGCGGAATGTCTGTTTATCTGTCCGTCCGTGTTCGTTCGCTTGTGCTTCGCCGCAGGACAGAAGGTGACAGTTCCCGGGGACGTACGCCGACCATGGAACGGACGCTTTTCGACTTTCCACAAGGCAAACATGGCCATCGTCCTCGGGGGAACGAACACAGCCTTCGGAAAATTTCTAACCGGAGGTTTCTGTTGCTATGCGAGAAGCTTCACGAAAGGCCATCTTTTGTAATGCGAGGAAAAAAACAGAATAACCAAAGACGACTAGCAATACTCGTCTTTCACTGAAAAAGGGTTGAAAAAGAAAGCAACAAATCCAGTGAACACATTATTTTCTTCCTTGCCACGATCGAAAGTATGTATTATTTGACAGCGGGTTGAAGTTTCAGTTCTTCCACCACCGCCTCGACAACACCACAATTCCCACCAAAATCATAGGTTCATCGTTGTTCGATACTAGCCAGAATATACCAAGCTTCAAACGCTCCCCAAGGACTACGTCTATCCCACCCACCGACCGCCCAGACGAACGTTTAATTGAATGTTCACTCCGAACGTTTCCGACAGTTAACTTTATTTACCTCTCAAATTGAACCTATCGTTTCGTTTCGATTTATCGCACCAAAGTGCAGAGGACATACAAAAAAAAAAAGACGACGGTAAATGCATCTCACCAACAATCGGCTTGCGATGATGACACGTTTCGTACGAAAAGCAAATGGCACCCGAGGAAAAAGCACCGGTTTCGGGAGAAAGGGAACGAATCTCTGCACTGTCTGTTTTGCCATCGAAAGGGCTAACGGCAGTCTGTCGCTTACATATGGTTGAAAGTCAATATTGATCTCACAACGACTGCTGCTGGGTCGGTTGGTTGTAAGTGGTCCTTTTTTCTCATGCCAGAGTTAAGGTTTCGTAATCAAAAAAGGCGAACGAAGCTGTGAGCAAATTGAGCAAAGCAGTTAGTCAGCCATTGATATTGCTTTTATAGTTTCGATCCATGGAATACTGTCATGGAAGGAAGGAATTACTGAGCGTTGGTTGTTTTGCGCTCTTAAAAAATGTTTTTAAATACTCTTTGCCAAAACTATGCAAAAGATCTTTGGTTCAATTTTAAAATTGAGCAACGAAAAATGAAGAAAAGAAAAATTTTCAATATTTCTATCCACAAGCTGTACATAAAAGACGGAAAGAAAATCGACTGTGTTCACCTTTAACAGAAATTTGAACTTAAGCTATCCCTTTCCCTACGATTGGAAATGATTGCCACCGTTCAAGATTTCCAATAGAAAAACGAAATCGTTTGTCGGAACAGTAAACTTCAGTAAACGTTCCCATAAACGGTAATATCCATTTCCTTCCTACCAGATTCTGCCGTTGCAAAATGCCTTGCGTTGCTTGTTGCTTTTACTGATTGAACCCTAGGGATTAACCGAAAACGGTACGCCACGAACAAAATCTTATGCGTCTCTATTCTTTGGATGTTGACGTTTTTTCTGCTGACGAAAGTCTTCCACCAACTTCATCTTCTCAATTTCGAACACAATGCACGAATACTGTTTAATTAAATTAATCTGCTTTTCTTTCCATTCCGTTCCGCAGCTACGAATGTCTGTCGCCGGCAAACACCAAGCAGAGTAAGAGCTGTGGCGA
>KE525294.1:130936-149663 GCA_000441895.2 Anopheles sinensis | reverse complement strand
GAATGTCTGTCGCCGGCAAACACCAAGCAGAGTAAGAGCTGTGGCGATCTTTTAGATATGGTAAGTCTTCGTTCTCGTCCTAGCGAGCGCTTTATACCTCCTCGGCCGGTTCGTGGCGTTTTGATTAATTCGTCTTCTGTTTGCCTCGCCACTTTGCGAACGCAAAACCCGGCACAACACAATGGAAAACCTCGAAAATTTTCCACCAAACCCACCCTCAACCGACGGAAGCAGGAAACAACAACACCGGACGGCGGAAATGAAGCTGTTGCACTGGACGAAGGCCCTCGAGTGGGAGCTCTCGCTGGACTCGCGGGACCTATGATCGCACGCCTGGTACCATGGGCCGATCCCGCGGCAACGGGCGGAGGAGATCGTGCAGAGGGAGGGCGACTTCCTGGTGCGCGATTGCGTCTCGCAGCCGGGCAACTACGTGCTCACGTGCCGAACCAAGGGACCCACGCTTCACTTCGTTATCAACAAGGTAAGTCGGTGGGTTGCTGAAAAGACGGTGGGTTGCCAGGCGACCAGGCACCAGGCGCCTCCTTCGTTCAACTCCGGGTGCAAACATAATCAGACTTTTGTAGTCCTTCATGTGCTGCACCGCATTTTTATGAGCTTTTCAGAGATGTTTGTGCTTTATTTGGTTTTTAAATATAAAGAATAGTTAAAAGTTTATAAAATAGCAAAAACTTTAACAAAAATGTACTACTAGTAAAAAAAGTATTATTTGATTTATAAAGAAATTTCAACACGTGGTATTTTATACTTGCATGAGTACACGTTTTCTTTGAAAATACAATTGTTAATAACATGGTCCGGACAATCATTTGTATGGTTGCAATACCAAGTAAAGAAAAAATGTCTGATAACTACCGTCTACTCGTAACGCTCTAGGAAAATTAGTAGGTATTTTTAACTCACAATAATTTTTTAAGTGAATTTTTTGTACCATAGTTGAGGCATTTCTTTCACATGTTGATTGAAATATTTATTTCTATGATGTCGAAAGTACCAACTTACTTTAATACGAGTGTAAAAATTATGTTTTGAGCAACTCTACCAGGACCAATTATTTCTGTTGGTTTAGTATTTTGAGCATAAACAGTTTTTATATTATTTTTAAATGAAACTTGTATATAGTTTTTTGCACAATCCTATAGTTATATTTTGTAAAAATTTGCAGTGAATCATGCTCGCTATGAGTTTTAAAATAAAACACTCAAATAATACGTATTCACTCCAAAAACAGGAATTATTCTAAAAAAGCATTTAATATATACCAGCACTTCGTTGCTGTTCACGAACCAACCACCAGACATTTCGACATGGTCGTTCTAATGTTAAAAAGTACATAAATAGTTTGAAGTACCGCAAGACGTTAAAAAAGCTTCCAATCCGTCTGAAAGCATCTAGTTTTGTAAATCAGGAAGAACTGTATATTAATTTGCATAATGCCGCACCGTGCAGTGGCCAAAGTTTACCCCGTCCATCCGTGTGGGTAAGAAAGTGCACTCGAGACTTACATGGGAAGTTTTTCCGCGCTACCAAACAGACGCCGCTCGTACAGGATGTTTTACGGCAGCTTCATCAGTGTGCGTTCACGTAGATCGTAATTTTCCCGGCAGGGTTCTGCCGTTTCGGGTTGGGAGTTTACTGTTCACCAGCACACCCTTTGCTCCACTTCACGCTCTCCAGGTGGTCGCCGAGGTCGCTCCCCGAGGTCGGTAAAAGACCGGAAAGCCACTAGAAGATGCTGGCGACTTGAAGTGCAGCACGAACGGCACGTGGGAAAGTTTTTAGTGCCTGAATGAACTTTGCACTTGCTATAGCACTCACTCCACGGCGCGGATTGCACAAGTCGTGAGGAAGAAGGAAGTGCCGTAGTCTTGAGTAGTTCAGTTGCTGCCACTACCGACAATTCCACAGGCTGCATTGTGGCAGTGCAACACTCAGCAGCCAGCGGCTCGAGTGGGAAAAACATAAGAAAACATAACCAGATTATAGGCTGCTCGAGGCGTTCGTTTGAAGGGCACTAAATGGGATGAGAGTGTAAGCTCACTCGAGCCCGTTTGGCTTTGTTTTGAACTATGTGTTCCGTCGTCATAAGTCGACTGTGGTTGTTCGTGCTTGTCGCAGTATTTTCCATCCATCTAGAATTAAGCGTGGACCCGAGGTTCCACTCAAAAGACACTAAAGACGAACTGTGCAGTTTGGTAGCAAGAGAAAAGAACAACTCAATTGGTGTCCTCTTGGAGTCAGACTAGTGAGCATTAAACGAATTGGACGTTTGGTTTGCATTCATTATAGAAAGGAATAGCTCACATTTACAAAAGAAGTACTAACGAAGAGAGATAAAAGGTTAAATTTAAATTATTGAGTTTTTTTGAATGAATAACTTTTCGACTAAACATATACTGATTCAACAAACACTGCTTGTCGAAGATGATTTGTAGAATTTTAAAATTACTTTTTCTTTACGTAAAGATTTTTTACTTGAGTTGATACTTCATGAAAAATGTCAGAACATTTAAAAGAATACATTTCACAAAAAATTGTGTTCTATTAAACACAAATTCATTAATCTCTACTTTTTAACATTGATAGATTTTTTGGACGCGATTTAAATGCAAAAAATAAACAATGAAATGTTTTTAAAAAGTGCTGTCAAGCACAAAAACAAAAAAATTGAACAAAATGGAATGTTTCGGGAAGCCTACATATTTTGAGCACATCACCATTTTAACTAATCTTTTCAATATTTTTATTAGAAGTCATTTGTGCAGATTCAACAACGAAAAAAGATAAAATTGAACTACAAGAACCTTATTTGAGAACAATCATTGAGGAACGTTCAAATTACGAACCACTAGACGTTAATTAAAAGGCTGTCCGCCAGGTTTGCACAATGGAAATCGATTCGATCGACTCAAGACATCATTAACATGATGTCTCTAGCATCGCTCAGATGCATCGTTCGACTTTGTTCACATCAATTCTATCAGTACATCAACGTTGACTCGTGCCATACCCCACCGCGCATGATTGATTCGCCGTCAAACTTCCACCGAACGAGGACGTCTTCCGTATCCGTCCCGCACTGTTCCACTGGCTCCATGACCGGGAAGAAAATGTGCAAAGCGAATCAAAATACCATTATGATCGATCACTTGAAACCTAACGAACCAAAAGTCATTCTTTCCCGGGCCGCGCAATGAGGATGTTTTTTCTGCTCTCGTTACGATGTTCGATAAACCAGTGGAGCAGGAGTTGGGGTTTGAGAAGGATGCTCGGGAAATGAGGCTCCACTGGAGCACTGTTCAGTCCAGTGGCACAGAGCGCAGATCGATAAGCAAAAGAGGCCAAACGATATCTTTTTGAACAAAATACAGAATCTCTTAGAGGAGTCGATATCGGTGATTCTGGGTTGGGGAAGAGCGGGTCACTTTACTATTTTTTTTTATAAATCATTTGCCTACAACAAGTGATAAACAAATTTTACAAAAGTAACTAAAAATCCCCATAATATCCAAAAAGAAATCTTGCCTCAAATTTGTAGTGTTTCAAATGTAATTCCTTAAATTTTGTTGTTCGAAAAATGTAATCCCAAAATGCACAACTTTCTCCCATGGTGCCTAAATTAAGCGTTGAGGCGAAAGCCCTAAACACAACGATGGGAAGCTTTACATACTCGAAGCTGTCCAGGGCTGGAAAAGTGGTAGAGCGTGGTAGAGCAGATATTAATGAACTGCCGTGGACCGGAGTGCCACTTCTGCCCGGCGAGTGGAAGATGAACCGGCAAACGACATTAGATGGCGGTTGATTACTTGGCGCACATCGTCATTGAACCCGATGATACCACACCATTTATCACGGGCTCAACCATCGCCGAATGGCGAGTGCCGAACGATGGGCAAACTTTCGTCGACAGCACGTTTATCACGTTAACACCCGAAAATGCTGCATTCTTCATTTTCTCTACCCTCCTCTCGACGTCCACAGCTGCTGCTGCAACCCGAAACCGTATACGAGCGAGTACAGTACCAGTTCGAGGATGACGCGTACGACACAGTTCCTGATTTGATTACCTTCTACGTAGGCTCCGGTAAGGTTCCGACCCGTTTACCCTACGCGTGAGTGCGTTGTAGGTTGCTTCCTGCTTTGCTTACGAACCATTCTCCAAATTCTTCCACAACAGGCAAAGCCATATCGGTGGCGTCGGGAGCGAGAATTCAATTTCCGTGCAACCGAACATACCCGCTGTCGTTCTATGCCGGCAAGTGTCCACAGAATGCCGTCGGTATGGCCGGCATCCGTGGACCGAGTCCACTTAACTCACCCTCGCCGGTACCATCTTCACCGGGCTTTCGGTAGGTTTGAGACGACGAATCTTAGCCAGGACATCGATTCTTATTCAATCTTTTTCCCTTCCGGGCAGGTACAATCCCTACACGCAGCAGACGAACTCGTACCGCAGCCCGATGTCGTCGCCACCCCGGACGAAACGGGAAACTCCACCACGGTTGCCAAGCAAAAAGCAACGCTCACAGTCGCTCACTCCACTGCAGGCGGGCCAAACTGCTGGAGGTCAGCAGCAACAGCAGTTTAGCAGTGGCGATGGAGTCATCAGCAGTTCAACAAACGGGGCAACGGAAGGTAAACCGCCGGGACTCACGAGACCGTCGCGGCTTGCGGACTCCACCGAGAAGTGCAACAGTGCCGACGGAGTCATACACAGCTCCGACACGACCAACGGGAGACCACTGGCGGGGGAAGAGAAGAGTTCCAGTGCCGATGGGGTCGTAAAATCACAGACCCTATCACGTCCCTGTTCGACCGATACCGGGGGAACGTTGGCACAGCTCAAGAGTAGCTCGCAATCGTTACCCCGTTCGGCCAGTCTGCGATCGTCGCACGGAAAGCTCAGTTCGCGGGCATCCAGCATCAACAAGGAACCGAGCGAACACTCGCTAAGCCCGTGCCTGGAGCAGAAACAGTTCGCAGAGGACGACGAGCAGCCTCCGAGTCCGCCTCCGAAACCGATCCGTGGTGGCGCCGGAGGAGGAACGCTTCAGAGGCGCGAGTCGATGAAGGACTCCGACACGCAATCCGCGGTACAGGGTGGCCACGGTGGTCACGGTGGAGGTCGTGGAGGTATGGGATCGTACCATCCGAGTGGGTCCGACTCCGGCAATGGATCCGGTGATTCGGCCCAGAGTTCCGCCACGGGGGAGGAGGTAGCGTTGCCGCATCGTGGAGTTGGCGGAGTGGTTCTAAAGAATCCTCGCTTCATGCCGACCTCCCTGTCGTCGGTGACGCTACGATCGCACTCGGAAATTGACCCGGTGGCGGCCGAGGAAGCACTGCTGGCGATGCAGATACCGGTCTTCGAGCAGGTTTCTCGGTTCGATTTGGAAAATTTCAACACGTTGCTGTTACCGTTTTGCGACTGCAAGCCGCTGGACAGTGGCACGCTAAACACCTTCCGGATGATGCTGTGCGAGTCCGGACCGCGGGTCATTGCGAACCATCTGACGAGGGTCGATATAGGATTGATATTAGGTAGGGATCATCTTCAAATTTTCTAATGTAATGAATGATTGATTGATCCTTTCGCGTTACAGAGAAGGACGATGCTCGAAAGGACAACCCTCTGAACTGCACAGGACTGGAGCTGATAACGCTCGATCAGGGCAAACAGTACCGACTCGATTTGATCGAGCGAACCGAATGCATGAAGCTGCTGGTGGCCGTCACCATCCTCACCTGCCAGAGTGACCTCGAGCGGGCGGAAACCCTCAACAAGTGGATTCAGATTGCGGTCGAAACGAAAACGGCCCTCGGCAACCTGTTCGGGTTCAGTGCCATCATGCTGGGACTCTCGATGCCACAGGTAAGCATCGCCTCTCCAAAGCCAACCCCAGGTTCATGACCAATGAGACCCTTTCCTTTTTTTAGATTCAAAAGCTCGAATCGACCTGGCACATGCTGCGCCAAAAGTTCACCGATAGTGCATTCAACTTCGAAGCGAAGCTACGACCAACGCTGAACAGTATGAACGATTGCTCAAACCCGCAGGCACCGAACACGACCATCCCGCACATACTGCCCTACGTGCTGGTTAAGGATCGCACTATAAACGACGTCTTCGGTAGGACACTCAACCAAAAACTGGTATTATACATAAGAAAATTATAACGTTTCACCTTTTATCAATTTCTCCAGCAAATCCCACGTCATCATGTCCATCGCTGGTGGCGTGCTGCGTTACGCCATGGGAAACCAACAATCAGGACTTTGGCTTCTCAGTTCTCTTCGCACACCTCGATGCGGCACGCAGTTTCATCAGCAATCTATCACTCTACAAAAAGAATGCTCAAACTATCCTGCAAGACACGAGCCGTCTCGATCCGCTGATGGAGGATGCGTTCAAGTATGTTTTGGACCCTATGGACCCTCACATTTAAAGCGTTACTCTCATCATTAATATCGTAACGCTTCCTTTTTAGGACCGAGTTCCAGATGAAATTCCTCTGGGGAAGCAAAGGTGCGTTAGTTCCGGCGGAAGAGCGCCACGCCAAATTTGAACACGTGCTCACGGTGATGGCGGAAAAGTTTTGTGGTGATCCGTCGGCGGGATAGGAAGGGCACCACTTAGCTTAGCGTCATCCTTTTCATCCTAACCACCAAACCTACTATCTACCACTACCACATACTGCTGCTGTTACTTGTACTAGGCCAACGCGTCAAATCTTTACGGTGGAATTGAAATCATCCTAAATTGAAAATCATAACATAACGCATCGAGGACTTTACCATACTAATCCAGTAAACAACTTCGGTACGAATAAAAATTATAATCAAAATTTCTAGAGCAAACAGTAATGGTAAACTGAAAACGATACAAGAAAAACTCTTTGAAAAAATACTCCAATGGATAGAGAAGAATATTTGCAGAATGGTTTTGAAAACGGGATAAATCAAAGGATCAAACAATAATAACCCACACAACTTATGAATTACGGAAGGAGAGATGAGCGAAAAGATATTTGAAAGAAACCCGATTCTATTTCAAGAACACAATATTCGCAAAACATTAAACTATAGGAGGTGCTGTATGACGGGAGAAGATTGATTTTACGATACGTTTTTTGAAGAAAGTTTTTGATAGAGAACACACAAGCACCGAAAAATGCGAAATTTAAAGCAACATACAATAGAACAAAACAACTGCCGATAAAAGCAACGATCAGCATGTAGCAGCAGAGTGAATAAACTTAGATTTGAAATATTATAATACGAAGCAGAAAACACTGATGAAAGGCTGATGCAAAGTTTTCCGACAAGCCTACAAAAAGAGATAAGACGCCCCCCGTAGTGTAGTAGGGAAATCTAGTCAAAATATACCAAAACGCGATTAATATACACGTATTGAACGGAAAATACCAAAAGACGTATGCATGACGCACTATTCGGACCTTCATTTCCGGGAATTCGGTTGGGAAAATTTAAGCATTTGAGAGTTTTGAAAGGGGAAAACGCAACATATTCGTATGGCATACGGAAGAAAAAACACATAGTAGATAGTGTTTGGTTGGTACTAAAACCCATTTCAAAAAGCACTTACTCAATGTCCGGTCATCATTAATACCCTGATTATTTTTGCATATAACAAATCGGTCAGCAATTAACAAAGATTATAGCAGGGCGCAGACGCTGGTCAAAGAAACAGATCACAACAATCTACAGCAATACGAGCGAAATCAAACGAATCTAATCGACCGATAGGAAAGATAATTAGCGAGTAGGAAATACACACCTCTCCGCAAACCACTTCCTCCTCTTACAGTGCCGAAGACCATAGAGTAAAGTTTACGTTTTCTCAAGCAAGCAATATGTAGAGGATAAAAAATGGAACCACATAATTCTCCCTGCAAGGAACCGGTTTATAAAACCATCAAAATATATCAAACTCCATGAGAATATTCGTTCATCTGGACCAGGCGTTCGAATGGTAAAATGCACAGCAGTAAGATTTCGAAACATTATTTTAAGTTAATCTCAGGTAGAACTAAAGAGTTTGCATCAAATGTATCAGTAAGACATAGAGATCATTTTGAGACATTGAGTATTTAAGGAACAGCAAGCACGATACTTAAAATAATTCCCTGAATTAAAATAATTAACTGAATCCCTTTTCTATTCAGGGCGTAGGTATTATGCATTTCAAAAAAGTTAGCGTAGCGTAGCCAGTCATCGATCGGGCTTTCCCCGTTTTGCTATGTAAGATACCACTGCGAATGATGGCAGCCACGAAACCACGAAAGATAACGAATCTCCGAGGGTATACCATCATCATCATCTGTTGGACAATATATCACTTATTCCCATTTACCTAGCGTGTAGTCAGTCATAGCCCTATCGCATAGCCCTCTAGATCGCACGGATTTGGAATCCCACGCACAAAGAAAACCCTGACGTAGGAACCAATGTGTAAAACGAAATTACCTTATCTAACTCCAACGTAACGCAAATGGTATCTTGAGTACGCGAGTTTAGCAGCATCCGAGAGCATTTGTACCGAAAATGTGCTTCTGAAGGGGCGCAAACTCTTACAATTGTTTGATAATAATTTTTAGTAAGTGATTACTTAATCTATCTAGCGAGAGAGAGGTGATAAGATATACAAAAAACAACCTTGAAGAGATTGTGGACAAACACTCAAATACAACAGGAAAAAAGAATGGAGGCATCGTACTTCTTCCGGCTAGATTGGTTGCTGACTGCGAAATTAAACACTGCATTACATTTGGTCTTGAACAACTAATTATGTTGCCCGCTACACGATATGGAATGTAAGGGGGGAAAAAGGGCAACATAGGGTGTTTAAAATGAAAGATAGCTTTCTGGAAAGCGGAGGGTTGAATGTGAGTGGTGTGTAACTGAAAAGTATTATATTACTGTGGAAACGAAGTACTTGTCATGATATGTTGTACAAAAATGCTCTTTAATTTTCAAACTATATAAAACAGGAACAATATGGGAATACCTATGTACGGAAATAAATTATTTAAAACAAAAATACCTTGAAGGGACACTTTTTTGAGATATTCATAAATAGTAAACTATTTAACAAAAGAGGAGACAAGCAGTTCGTATGTAATTTGATGCCCAAAGAATAGGACATTTATTTTAAAAGAAAAAAGGCCACCAACACCGAGTTTGAGAACGTGTGAAAGAAAGGATTCAAAGGACGTTAAATTACCGATAAATAAAGCTTTCCTTACTCAGGAGGCAGTTGGTCGATAGGAGTAGTGTTGCCAAATTCTGGCGGAAACAGCTTACCGGCGTGCGGATACATCAGTCTATAGCACTGTCGAATTGTCAACTCCGATACGCCAGCAATTCTACCGATTTCTTCGTGCGTTTTCTTACTCTCTGACGCTTGTGAGACCATGAAGATTGCTGCGGCTGCCACAGAGATGGGCGATCTGCCCTCCACGATGGCCAGTGTACTCGCTTGCTGGACAATATGAGTTGCCACTTTTTGATCTTCACTAGAGAATCCTAAAAAGAAATCAAATTGGGTCAAAATTGAAGAATCAATGGTGAGAAGTGGTGCTACTTGCCAAGATTCGAACAAAAGCGTGACATAAAATCTTCCGAAGTAATCATTTCCATCGACGAAGTCAGCGTCTTGATGATGATCTTGAAACAGCGTCCGATTTCCTTCTTGCTGACAGCGGTGACTGCACAGATCTCCTTGAACGAACGCGGAACACCGTCCTGTCGGCAGGCAATGTACAGACAGGCTGCTGCTTTGGCCCCGATCGCGCGGTACTTCAAACTGTCCCCGTGGTGCACTTGCTTGAATATGGTTTTTGCTCGATGTACGGTCGACTGCGTGGCATTTATTCGCTCCGCCATCGTTGTGATTTCATCAAAACCCGTCGTTAGAGAGCGTGCCGTGGCATCCATTTTGAAGGTGCATTTATAGTTGTACTCTAAAGTGACAAAACAAGTCGCATTTGCAAAACCTGAACCGACACCGAACTCTTGTTTTCACTGATCCCAACATACCCGTTCCGGAACCGACGACGGTCGATAGGTTGCTATCCTGAGCAAGTGCGTCCTGCATTCCACCGATGCGCGAGGGGTTCTCCTTGTTCGGTTCATTGCAGAACGTGCGCCACTCGCAAGACGGATCTATGGCACGCTCGCAAACTACCAGTCCACATTCGGGACATAACATATCACCGGTGTGATGATCATCTAGCAATTGAGCCAGCGGGTGATAGACGCAACGTAACGGCTCGGGACGGCAACTTAGGAAGAAAAAGCGGAAAACGATTGAAATCTCTTACACTGGAACCAATCTGATTCACCGCCAAACAATTGGTAGTTTCAAATTACTGACATCTTCTTTGTGGCCATGTTTAAGCGATCCAACCTGCTACACAAAACTGATTCGTACTGAGACTACTGCGATGAGAATTTTATTCAGATTTAAAACAGATTCGGGTAGTCAAGGTGATAAAATCCATGATGACTAGATGTGATTATTCAAAAAAAATGCGCAACGGTAAACGGCAAACGGTAAAAAGGCGAATGATTTGATTCGAGGACATGTATGAACTTACCGTAAACTTACCAATAACCGACGATATCTCCAATCATGCCTGCTTGGTCTCAAAAAACTTCGATTAATGAGATTTATTGGATATTGGTCTACGCTCTTTTTTTTTGAAAATTACAACAAACAAGGCATTAGTCGAGTATTTTTAGGAATTTTATATTTTTTAAACCTTATAAATCAGTTCAACGTATGCACTTTCTAACCACTAATCCTTATCGTGGTGATGTGCATAAATGTGTGTTTCTGTGTGTATGTATTGATCCTTTTCCATCGAAAATACGCCCAACGTGTTAAGCCAACGTGACGCAAATTAAAAGGTAAACCTTCAACTAAGTAAATAATTCTTACAAAGAGATATAATTGAACGTGAAAAATAATACATTCCTTCGTCAAGTGGCCCCCGTTTTGGGTAGGGCTCGAATGTGGCCACCTGCGAGACTCCCTCTCTCTTTCCCGGGGCTCGTAACGAATAAATATTCACCAGAATAGTTTAGTATTTCGAACAACACCCGCCATGCTGGATTCTGTTGACCTTTTCTCTACGCTTGGCTTTAAGTTTCACGTTCGTTTTAGCACATATATACCTAGCTTTATTAAATAATTCAATCATCTGTGGAAAAGTTTGTACTCCCGTTGGTAGAATTTGTTGTGGGGAGGAAAAAAGGGACGATGAAGTATCGATCAAAGAAAGGTCGCGAACACTTTGCAGCATCATTTCGTTTCATTGAGAAAGAAAAAAAACATGATAAAAAATATATACCGAATAAAAGAGCCACTGTTCTCGAATCTGTTATTTTGATAACGTTCGTACCCGAAAAGATGGCGTTGATACGTTTCGCGCCATGTTTGTTGAACGAAACAAAAATTTTCTCGGCAACTTTCTATCGGTTGAAGGGAATCCGTACAACAGGGTTGGATGGGACCGATTTGTTCAATAATCCCGAACTAAACAAACAAACCCCTAGCCTTTGGTATAGCTCCGCAGTAGCTATAAGTGTACGAGTCAGTACGACTGTAAGGATCTGTTTGTTGTACGCGTCGCGTCTGCCTATCTCTCGGCGAACACCGAAGATTTCTAGACCGGCGGCAGTTGTTCGATCGGTGTGAAGAAGTTGAAATCCTCCGGAAACAGTTCGGCCGCGTGCGGGTACATCAACCGGTAGGACTGACGGATCGTTACGTCAGCCACACCGGCAATGTCACCGATTTCCTTGTGAGTTTTCTTATTGTCCGACGCCTGCGAGGCCATGTAGATTGCAGCAGCCGCTACCGAGATCGGTGACCGTCCAGGTACGATGTCCATTTCGACCGCCTTGCGCGCAATATGCGTTGCGGCACGCTGCACCACGTTCGGGAGGTCTGAATCGATGGATGCCAAGGGTAAATAACATTAGATTATGGGCGAGATGGATACCTTCGTTGGTTAAAAGACATACCCAGATTCGCACAGAAGCGAGACATAAAGTCCGCTGTTGTGATGAGATCGACGGAGGTAGCGAGTGCCTTGAGCGTGAGTTTGAAGCAGCGGCCGATTTCCTTTTTACTGATCTTGCTGACGGCACAGATCTCTTTGAACGTTCGCGGCACGCCCTCCTGCCGGCAGGCGATGTACAGGCAAGCGGAAGCTTTGGCGTCGTTCGATCTGCCTTTCAGATTTTTACCATCGTGCACCTGCTTGAACAGATTGTTGGCCCGATCGGTAATCGTTTTCGGCAAGTTGATCCGGTCCGCCATCGTACTGATTTCCTTGAACGCGGCAATCAGAGCCCTATCGGAGCTGCTCATCGTACGGCGGTTCTGATATTTTGCAGCTGAAATAATGCGACAAATTTAGACACCGTTAGATGATTGGCCCAGGAGTTGTAAAAACCACATCGTAACCCACTTCCGAACGCATCAAACGAAGCCGGACCGGTTCCGGGTCCGATCATGGTGGACAGATCACCACCGCTGAGCAGCGGATTCTCAGGGCCACCGACACGGGACGGATCGACACCCGCCTTTTCGTTGCTGAAGGTTCGCCACTCGGAACCGACATCGATGACGCGGTCACCGACAACTAGGCCACACTCCGAGCATATCATGTCCCCCGCTCGATAGTCCTCTATCAACGGTGCTTCCGGATGCGAGTAGCAACATACTTTGTTTAGATGATTGTCCCTGTAGAAGGAAAGAAAACAAACCAAAACAGTCATCACGCACTGTGGAACAAAGTTGTTGGTGCGCCAAACACAAACCTTGATGAACTGGCCATTTTAGTGAGGGTATTAAAAACAAATCTAAAAGTGCCGGGAATTAAGTCTCGGCCCTAGAAAATGCCTAAGCCAATTCGATGTTCGTTCTTGAAAAACGTTCTACGCGTTAATCTTGAATCAAAGATTGGTGGAAGAATGTAGTTTGTACAAACAAGCGGCACTTCACTTTATACGATCGAAATCCACTTTCGTCACTAGACACACTAGGTATAAAGTTGTACAGGATTGCTTCTAAACTTATGATTAATATTAATTTCAATTTTGCTTTCGTAGAAGCTTTGTTGTTTTGTTGTATGTCAGTGCTTCTGCCGCGTACCGCGTTTTGTGGTTGAAAAGACCACAAAAATACGACTTTTGACGTGACGTTTTATGACCAAGGTTCTAGCAACACAATGTTTTCTTTTGTATAGAAACCTTGGTAGGTATTTTCAGCTGAAATAAGAAGTTTGTTAATAACTTTTTAGTTCCAAATCTGATTTTAACAAGTGACCCCCCTAATGAAAGAACTTTTTAAGACACGTAACTTCAACCAGGGTTAAATTTTACCATCGTTTCTTGTTTTGGAGAAAAAAAGCTGTGTGGGAAAGGAATGGCGTTCCTTGAGCTAGTGATGGTTAATTCACACCTGAACCTCTGAATAAAATAGCTCTCCTGGCGCAGGGAGCTACAGCGCCTGAAGCGATATCAAGCCCAATCGCCCTTGCATCAATGCCTTCCAGGCTATCAAAAGGACTTAAAACTGCTTTAGTTAAATGTACAAGTTTCTAATTGTTACTTTTTTAATACCAAACACGATGGAAGTTCTGTTCGAAAAACGATTCGTCCTATTCGAATTTTGCGGAACTTTTCATGAGTTATTAGAAAGGACACTTTCGAATGGTTTGAATCTTCGGTATGAAATCGTCATATCATGTTTCCTGCGTTTAATAATTTAATTATTTTTGTTATTATGTTATTTTGTACTAAACTGGATTATTTATGCTCTATTCAAACGTTTGAAGATAGCTTGTTATGCAAGTGAAGCCATATCCCTAAGCACATGGATGAAATTATTTGATAGTTTGTACTAATTCTTGCATATGCTTTACGTATACGTCCGTAATTTAAAGCGCAACCCATTCGAACGGAAACAAATTTAGCCTAATCGGAAAGACACTCCGGCCAACGGTTAAATCTTTAAGGGCTTGACAAAGTGTCCATTCCATTTGCCTCCATTTAAATCCGGCTTATGCTTAGTGGCGGCAATCATGCAAGTCAGGCGAATGAAGCGAATATTGACGTTGTTGATAGCAAACCCGCTGCTCTAGAAAGCACACGGGAAAATTTATAATTAGGTGCAGAATTACTGGTCCTTGCTGGACCGTCACTATTTGACCTCCGAAACAGGAGGTTGAGGAGACCATCCGGTAGTGTCAAGTTCTAGAGTCCTCCCGCCGTAAGCGATGTCCACTCGTATGCCCACTTCACTTCGATTCCACCACAAACCCGTATAATGGAGCGCATCTGCAATTCTGAAAACCCGATGAATAATAAATAATGCACCGTGCGCTTCGGAATAGAGCGCACCGATGCACAACACGGTCGCGTGAAAGACTGCAATGAACGCTGATTTTCGGCAACCACAGCCCCATTTCCTCCACTTGGCTAACTTGGGAGTGGGAGCGATGCAAGAAGTAGTTCAGTAGTGGTTCATCAGAATCAGCGAAAGCTAAGCCAGGCCAGCCGGAAGCTATCGAGAGCTCGACGTATGAGGATGGATGCGCTGTATATTGACGAGCGAGCTGGTCGTTCAAATATCGTGCCCATGACAGCGTGGTGACATGGCGCGACGAGGGCGTTAGATATTCATAAACTGTGAAATAATTCACTGGCAACATCCATCGCAAACTTGTTCTTGGTCTTGGCTGATCTCTGGCCCGTCGAAAGGAGGCACCAGGTAGTCAGTGGAACGAATGTGTGTCATCGTAGTGGCTCGCTATCCTCGGTGTACCACAATGAGAACTCGTGACAGCATACCACGGGTATTTTGTCAGTTTGCAAGCCAGTTAGTGAATCAGTTGACTTCTCGCTGGTCCCGCTGGTAAATAAATCACTGGTTGGTAAATTAGATTTATGACCGTAGTGAATAGCGTGATTTAATATTCTCTTTGCATAATTCTCATTCAGGTTATGAGTTTTGATCAGCTAGCAAATTTAGCGTATTTGGTAAGGGAATGTTTAATCCAAACTGCATAACTGGTTTTATGTTATTATCGTTGAAAGGTATAAGTGATCGAACAGTTTTCTCGCTTCGCTAAAAAATTCACGCTACCCCACAATCAAGCCTCTTAATACAATACATTTTTGCAAAACGCATGAAAATGTTCGGATTTTACTTATCTCTTTAGGGCAGATCGCAGTATTAGCGGTCGCAACTAAACTGATTGAATGCATTCCAAAAAGTAAAAACCACGAAGGAGGACACTCTGACATACTGTAAAGATCTTGATGACACAAATGGAAGCCTCTGTCACCTAAGAAAAACTCGGATCACACAGTGCCGAAATGTGTTGATGTAAAGTACCGGGCGCCTCCATTTTAATGCAATAAGGGTGGAGGGGTTTTTTTTATCGTTTTGGATCCCCGTGGTATTTAAAACATTGCTTTGAGGATAGAAGGACAGAAATTTACACATTAAACACACACATACTTTGAGGTTCCTGCAGGAATTATCTAGGTGTACAATCGTGAGATACTTGCTGAAGTAGAAACATTTACACATGTTTATTTACTTAGTCGTGAAATTATTATGATTTGAACGGGCAACAAACTCATGGTGCACATGAGATTTAACACTTTTGTTATTTGCGAAGGTACTCACACTTTAAAAAACTAAAATCAGATAAGACAAAATTCTCGTTGTATCACCATAACATCACATAAGAACTCTGGTGTATTCCTTTGACACAACTCCTCTAGTACTGCTAGGGAAATTTTGGACTGTTTTATTCATCCTGTTACAAAAGGTTAGCAGTTTTAAGGAAAGCTTTCTTTAGAAAATCTTTCCATCCGAAGAGCAAATAATACTTTCATTCAATGTAAATGTTATTCTTTGCAATCGAGTATGAATGCCTGGCCGTGTCGCATAGAATAGAATTAGACTGTAATCCAGCCCCTTACGTAGGACAGAAAGACGGACCGAGAGGTAAATGAAATAGATTGGACGTGAAAAGATAAGAAGAGAAAGCCGCCACCGAGAGCAAATCCTTGTACTACACATTAATGTCGCGATGTTGCAGCAACCCGGTACAGTTCTTGACCACGTCTTTCACACCTTGTTCAACACGATTCAACGGAATCTCGTGAGTACGTAAACATTTTCCGCGTATTGAAAGCAGCAACCAGCGAGTACATAATTGAAAAGGAAATGTTCTCCAAGTGATATGCAGGTATGTTGCAGCTATAACTGACACCAAGCTTCACCGAGAGGTGGGTGGCGCAAACATGTTGGTCACAATTTCCACGCTTTCAAACGGATGCGCTCCGGCTGAGCGGAAACGCTGGCCAGCTGAGGTGGTAAATTTATCATCTCAATTACCAGCGTTGGTGAAATTTGGTGTTCCATGTTTCTGCTCCTACGGGGCTCCAATGCTTATTAGTAAAATGGCGTACGGTAAAATGGCGGCCGGCAAACAGTGTTCTATTGACGGTAGAAATGGGGTATGAAATGCACATTGCTTGAGTGGTACACGGTAGAGGTAATTTATGCAGATAAATGACCACGGTGGCTCGTCGTTCGTAGAATTGGTTCGTGGAAATGATTAAAGTTTAGTTGCAGCAAACTACATCGTGTTCTGAGAGAAACGGGATTTAAATTGTGTGTTGTTGAACATAAACTGAAGGGCAATTATGAAACCATCCCAAAGCCGATAAAAATAATTTTTGTAAATCGGAAAATTTGATCCTAATGTTGTTGATGTTTTTTTTTAAAAAGTAAAAGAGAAATTAATAAACCGCTCTAGATAACGAAGTTTGAATTCATTAGAAAAATAAACCAATTTCGAGTGAAAATTTGATAACATTTTGCACAGCACAGTTAAAAACGTTTCGTAGAAAGCCATACTAATTGGCATTTAACGTGGCTAATTATGAAATATCAATACACGTGCAATAAACCATTTTTGCTGGCTTCAAAACTCTCCTCCCCGTTCACTTTGATGGAAATATTTCCCTACGTCAAGCACGGTTTGCGTAAAAGTTTTGCGTGTGCGAAGTGTACGTATTGAAACTTATCCAATTTATCATCCGAACGGTTGCCTTTTCCGTTTTGACTCCCGTGGTAACGAGGTTCGTTCCGCGAAAAACCCTTCCCGGGGGGAGGCCTCACCTGGTTATCTCGTTCGGGCGTTTGGGCTCCTTCAAGATTCGCATTGTCGGCACGGTCGGCATGGGTGCTCTTTTCATTCGCACATAATTTTCAGCTGTCTTTATTTATTTGTACACGTGTATGGGGTTATTAAGAAGTTTCCTTTGTGCCTCGCGGAGCCAGCGAAGGCTCTACGGGGGCCACTCGGAAAGATTTGTTGACACTGCGGTGAACGCTGAGGTGGGCCGCGTGTGGTGAAAGCCGTGACTAAGATGGCTTAGGTGAGCCAACAAGTTACGAGCAAGTTGCTACCGTTCGTTCCGAAACCTGACGCAATGGGAAGTTGCGGTGGTTCTATTACGTTTATTTTCCTCGAGACTTATTTATCCTCTTCCATGCCGAGGGCCCCGGGTTGGACTGGAGTTTCCCGATCGGGTACGAGGCGGCAAATTTGCCTTAGATTGAAAGTACGGCAGAACGACCTCATTATGCACCTCCTATTGCGTAACTTACGTAGGGTTCTTACGTACGTATGTGGAAAAGTTTTAATTAATTCGAATTTATCTGTATGATTAAGTTCGAGCCGGAAAGCAGCCGGATGGAAGCAGTCACCGGAGAGCACTCGTAGGAGTGCGAAGTTTCCCGAACGGGAAGTTTCGCTATGGAAAGATTAGTTTGCAAATGCGTTGCGTCAGGTGGCCAAGACGAATGAGCTCTGTGGTGGAACATACATATTGGTAAAATGTTAACATGCTTGTGAACCAACCGGGAAATACAATATACATATGTGAGGAACAGTCAAACGAACCGACAAAGATTTTTTATATAGTTTAAATTTGTTTTGAGTGTAATATTTTAGCAATGTTGGCATAGTTTAGCGTTTCAAAAAAGTTCCAACATTTCTGATTTGTATTTAGCATCCGCAAGAAACTGAACAGCTTTATGTAATCAATTTTAAGTTTAAAAGAATAGCTTTAAAATGGCAATCCCTTAAATTCAAACTCCTTTATGCATTAACTCGTTCACATTCCCATTAACAAAAACTTACAGAAAAAACTCCCCATAATATTTTCAATGGCTCTACAAACTGCTTCGTTCTAGATCTATGCAAACTACTTTGTCTGGCACACGATTGGCGCTGGTAAAAGTGCCATTTAATATACAGCACTTAGCAAAAATTTCCCTCCTTCACTGTTCCCACAGTTTTGGCTGGCTTGAAAAAGTTTTCACCACTAAAGCGCAGCAAGCGGGGAACTGAAAGTGTGGGAATAGCTCACAGCGTTTCGTAATTTTGGTCATGTTTTGCTGGCTGGAAAACTTTTACCACAGACTTCGGATAACACCTACGTCGGGAACCGGTTGCGGAACATTCTTCGCAGCTTGGACGATGAAAATGGGGAAAAATAAAAGACGCAATGTGCGGGAAGAACGTTTGGTCTTCCGAACGATTGAACTCGAGGTCTTTTTTGATCCCGGCGTTTCCACTGCTGT
>KE525294.1:115587-130424 GCA_000441895.2 Anopheles sinensis | reverse complement strand
ATAATCAACTTGGTACTTGTTTTTCACTCAGGTTCAAATCGGGTTCTTCTAGTGGATGGTTTTATTCTTTCGCTCCACTACTTGAGCTGTTTCATCACTCCCTGTTGGAGTGGTAAAAAGTTCTAGAGTACTAGAAGCACTGAAAATTGATCGCAAGTAATGTATACATAGTACTTTTTACTGCTCGTAAGACATGAAAATTTTAAGCAATTTCAGACTAATCTCGTCCTTTGGGTTTCATTTTACTGATGGGTTATTTTGATCAAAACAGTTAATGGGCCGAATGAATGACGACTATATAGTCAGACAAATACTTTCAGTCTACTTTATCGCAACTGTGGTATTATTATTTATTTCGTATCATTTTACCCTTACGGTCATTCAACTTCAAGTCTCGACTTTAGATTTACCTTTTGAAAGCTTCCAACCGAAAGCATCATCCTTCTCATCCCGATGGACCAAGAAAGGATTTTATTCACCCATCGATTCAACAATTTATTGAACCGCTCCGATTTTAGGATTTATTCTTGGAAAACATGATGAAATGGAGGTTCAGGTGCATCGAGAAGGGATTCGATTCTCCCTTTTGTACCGACGAGGACAAAGTTGGCAAGCGGTTCTCAAGTGTGCCTGATTGGGATTATTGTGTTTCCCCGTACCGCATACCCCAGGAGGGTGAAATGGAGCGAAAAGTTAGCCCGTTTTCTACGTCAAGATACGCGAACCATTGTCACAAAGGATAGTGTACACATCGGAAAAAGTGCTACCAGTGGGAAGGTTTATTCGATTCGTATGTTAATTATTTCTGTAAACACTCTTTCGTCCTGGTTTCGGGTTGAAGCCGGTCGTGAACGTGAGATTTTGCGAAGAGAAACTTTTCCCTCTGAAACCGTTAAAAGTGTTCTACTGTAGGACCGGGCAACAAACTACCTAACCCGAAAACATAATCGTGATTAGCAGCGTAAAGTGGGTATTAGGTAAGTTTTGGCGAGCATGGATTGGCAGAAATTACCAACGGTCGATCGTCGGATGCTATTTGTCGGATATCTACTGTATTTTAAGTGATATCACAAGTTAAATTCACCATTTTATGAACTGTGCAGCCTAATTAGTTTGTTCAATAAAGTTTAATCAAACTTTACTTAAAATATTCGAAATTCAAATATTCAGATAGTGGTAGTTTTTGTCAACTTATTCTTTGTTGTTAATGATCAAGTTTGTTTTTTTTTGCATTTTGACAAACTTTAAAAGTTTTACCTTAGTATTGGTTTTCTAAATTGTATACATTACTACGCTTTTTACCCAACTTTCCAATATTCACTTTGATTAAACTTGCAAACGATTTCGAAATAGTAGACTGTTGTCGATCTCATTTAAATTTGCAAATTAAATTAAGGTACCATACTTTCCCAATGTACGAAGATCGTCCACATTTTTTTCACCAAGCAGTCTGCTGGATTTTTCCTCGCACAGATTCAATTGGATTAAGATTCGAAGGCGACCGAGGCTAGAGTTGATAAATCGGTTCCGGAGTTTTGCATCCCAGCCCGAGCCGGGTGCTAAAGGAAGCCGTTGCCGATGGTTATTGACGGAAGGCTCCCTCAATCCCGGTGACATCGGAAGATGGACCGGTGACGACCGTAAGACCGGTGAAGAACCGAAACTCCCAAGAAGCTCCAGGGGGAAATGACGGTGATGATGGTGATGAGAGAAATTTATTTGAATATCTATCTGGCATCTTTCGGCTCGGGTCCAGGGTTTTCGGTGTAGGTTTGCCACCGTCGTGGAGCTATCGGTCCAGGTGTCTGCCTTCGTTTGACAAACAGTCGCTCGAGCGTTGGCGTCGACGGAAGACTGAAGAAGAATTTCTAATAAAGAACGCAAATGGATTTCGACCTCCATCTTGCGCACCATTTGCTTCGGCGTTTGTATTTACTTGTACGAATTTTCCACCTCATCCAACGTCGGTAGATGGAAACATGCTGCCTTCGGTTGGTGCTGGAAGTCCAGCCACACAGGCGAGAGTGGCCGGTACAATTTATGGGCGGTAACATAACGAAAGGCAAACACCGAGATTGAATGGAATTTTCTTCTCGAGCGCTCGGACAAAGGGCTGTCGGCATGCGGCAATGTCGGTTCGGAGACGAACGTTCGAACAAATTAGTTGGTCAACAGCTTCCGTCCGATTTTCGAACGGAATGAAATCGAACCAGAAATAGTAAACCCTGGGTTTGTGGTGCAGGATTGAGATGGCAACATGTTTGTGGAAGCTATCGTAAATATTGTCCAGGGAACAAATGATGGTCATGCATTTTTTATCTAATTTTGATAGAATAGAAATATATTTTGTTTAGGTTTTACTTTAACATATGTAAGTTACAGTCAGAATGTTTGTGTCACCTTGTTGATAAAACGAATACACAAAAGTATAAACAAACTGAACTTAATGTACTTATTGATAGAATGATGGATGGCGGTGCCGATTAATCAATAACAGATCATGAAATTCTAAATTTACGACCCGTTTTAATCACTGAGAAAATACAATTTTCCCAAGCTTCCGGAGGATGGAGAATAATTCCATTTAAACGGTGCAACATAAAAAAAGAAACTGCAAGTTTTCACTTTCCTTACTCTTTAGCATCTCACCTTTTGCACAGCGTGATCATCTAAACATTTTCGTTTGCGCATGGAAAATGCACGTGGTGGCGCAGTGTATCAAGGTTGTTTGAAAAATATTTCCATTCCCCAACCGCCATCGGCGTTTATGTGGCGAAATATTTTCCTTGCGGCGTTTTAATTAGTTTCCAATTAATTTTCTTCGAGCGCTTCTTCGCCATCTCTGCGTACACGCTCCCTAAACAGAGAGACAAACGTTTGAGCGTCTCTCTAAAAAAGAACATCAACAGATTTTCACCGAGTTTTCCCCTCTCTCAGCCGTTTGATCGTAACAACTGCGAGGATCGGATTACGCGAGATTGGTCCACTCGAGATTTCTCATATTTAGTCTACCGCCGTACGTTTTAGTGCCGGATTTGTATTTTATTATAAAAATAGACCAAATCAGCGTCATAATGTGGAAGCAAGGTTCCTTTCTTAGACGACCGAACTGTGTTCACGTCTACGGGTTTTCAAAAAAGGAGCAAAACTACACACAATAAAAAATAGGGCGAAAACGGCATAAAAAAGTCATAGGAAGCGAGAAATTGCGCAATCGCACAATCGGACGGATCTTATCCGAGCGCGCACGCCCAATGTGTTTTTTCACGGACACATGGACCGACGGGAGAGCACGGCGGGTGGAAAAATTAGGCGGAAAATGCTTCGGACAGCGCACGGGAGACGGTGTCCGTCGGTCAACGCTGCACCGCCGAATCCGCCAAAAATAGATCAGTCTCAACGATCGCTGCCACTCGAAAAGACGTTCGGTTCATAGTGTAGAGCGTTTTCCCTCTGGTCGGTTGGCATCGCATTCGCTTTTCCGCCCGAGACCGATTTTCCTTCGCGAATGTTTTCAGTGGCGTTTGTTCCTAAAGGGAATTGTGTTTCCATTCAGCACACGTTAAAGATTGCGTCTTCAATTTTATAATTCCGCATCAGAAATTGTGCGCTTGTTGTGCAGTGAAGTTCGTAGTTTGAGCGAAATAAATCCTGGGAGGATGTTTTTCATTCGCGCTGTGTGTGTTTTTCCCCTTCCTGTGGCACAGAAACCGAATTAATTGTCATCCGTCGGCGCGTGAGACACGTTTTATTTTGCTCCGACGTACGATCGCGCCCGGTAAAGGAACGGGCGAAGGAAAAACCCCCAGCGTCAAGTGTCACGGGGAAAATTCTTACAAGCGTTCGCTTTTCCTCATTCTTATTTTTCGTTACTTCTAGGTTGTGTGTGTGTGTGTAAGTAAGTGTTTTAGTGTGTTCTGGCTTCTTTGTGCGCAGTTGTTACGGCTAAAGTGGTGAACACAAAGTAAATGGGGGGCATACAGTCGGCCAGCGTTGGCCGGGAAAACAGTTCCGCTGGAGAAACCCACTCCGGCACCGTCGGGGAGCAACCGGAGACGGTGCTGCCGGAGGTGGAGGTGAAAGTGCCCACCACACTTCCCACGGTGGAAGACGGTGGTGGACAAGAAACAAACGCCGACGTCGAAGATCAACGATCCGATGAAGTGGGTGTGGAAAATGCCGCACGCGTGGGGTTGAAAGATGGCGTCGATGATGGCGTCGCCGCACACGACGCGACGGACAGCGATGACGATGGGATGGCAAAGTGTCGTGCCCGGAAGATGACGGCGGAGTTGGCCACCTTTCGCCAGGAGCTGCAGCTGAAGCGCGAGGTGCACCAGGCGAAACTGTCAAACGTGCGCCACGAGCTGGAATACCTGCGGGCGGCCTTGGCTGAGGAGAAGGGCCGCAATCGGGCGCTCATTAAGTACGTCCAGCAGCAGGAGCAACAGCTGGGCAAGTGCAGTTCGTTGAACCAACTGTCGGTGCATGGCGCGGGAGAAATGTCATCCAGTGAAGATCGACCAGAGGTTGCTGAGGCGGCAACGGCCGCCTTGATGACGGAGCTCGGTGGTGATGACGGAGCGAACGGCATGCTGGAAGCGGCGGGCGAGTCGAACGATCGGAGATCATCGGCCCGCGAACAAAGCGAAGATCGCGTGGTGGATCGCGATCGCGACGACGAACACACACACACCATCCCCGGCGACGGCGCGGACCATGCACACGACGAGCGTTTGGCGCTGAAGAAAGAACTGGCTGAGTCACAGCTCGAGCTGCAGCGCGCGACCGGTGACGCGTTGGAGCTACGCCGTGAGCTCGGTCAGTTACGGACGCAGCTTCACGCGCTGCAGGACGAATCGCTCGAGGAGAGCACGCGACAGAGTGGCAGCATTCGGGCGCTGAAAGCGGAACTGGCCGAGTCGCAGTTCCAGCTGCAGATCGCCCAGGCGGAGGTACTATCGCTGCAGACGGACGTCGGGCAGCTGCGGAATCAGGTGCGCACGCTCAAGGACGTCATCAAGGCCGGCAAGGAGATCATCGCCATTCGGGAAGATCAGGTCGAGCAGGTAAGCAAACCCCCTATTGGTCCGGTGTGAGTTTTGGGGCGAGTGATTTGCGAGTGATTTGATGTTTTGGCCGCCGCTGCTGTTCGTACTAATTGGTGCGATTTGGGTACGATCCAACGGGAAAGGAACAACCTTTTGGATCAACCAGACGACGGTGCCCGTCATGAGATCAGGTGTTGAACTTGCACCAAACACACGTGCAGACCGTGCCAATGTGAAGGTCGCCGTGTCTGGTCGTTGGCGCTCGTTTATGATGCGGAACCAGCCGGTCGAGATCTATGGACGCAATGATCTCTTGGTGGGAAGTTTGCGCGTACGGTACGAGAATGAGCGCTCTCACGCTTGACCTTACTGGCGTTCCGTAGATGGAAGTGAACAATCGATCTGTGGATAGCGTGAACTTTACTGGAAGCGATCGTTCGCTGGGAGAATTATGAAAGATAAACAGGGTATTAAAATTGTTGCAAAATTGAGACCCGGAAATACGCCTGTTGGGAACGACCATAAAATATTTTTTCTGCTATACGGATTTCCTGAAACAGTTTAATTTCATGTTTAAAAATGGTTAAAGTTCACACAATGCAAATGCTTTAACCAGTACTTTTTATAGTTTCCCTCTCTTTTATAAACTTATGTTTTGTAGAATCATTGCAGTCCAATCCTGGTCCAAAGTAATTTATGTAATACTGTAGGCTCCTCTATTTTTTCATGTAAATTTTACTTTTGGAAAGAGGAATCCTTTTGTATGAATAACAGTAAGCTCCGAGCCTAAATGAATATAGTTTGGAGCCAAAATAAAATGATAAATAGTCAATTCGGCTAAACTCATTCAAATTAATGGATAATCTTTGTCTATTTTGAGAAGAAAAAACAATTAACAAGTACCATCAAACGTAGAACATGAAACGTATCAAGCTTGTTGCAGTTAATCTATGTTTTCTGTAACATTTCCATTTCCAAAATTTCTTTAACACCTTTTTATTGCACTAAGTTATACGATGCTTCAATTTTGCGTCGTGTGTTGGGTTTTCAAATAATTTACTCAAATTTGTAGCTAGCTTAAAAATATTTTTATCTTGGTAATTAATTACCGGGACAACTTTCAGACCACTTAAAGACTTGTAAATACAAAAAGGGACACCAAATTAAGCTATTGTGTTTGTTCATTTTTTTTCTTCAACACGGAATGTTCCCAAACGATAAGTTTCGTTGAACGTTTGGTCAGCTAAATAGTCAGCTTGGTTGGTAGAAGGAACTAGCTTTTGTCAAATACCTTTGCAAATCATTTTGGCAGATTCATTTACGTTTCATATCTCAAGCTACGTCCAAACATGCCGGCTGAAATAACAATACAAATTTAAAAATTTGAATTTGATAAATAATTTGATTTAAGTAAGTTTAAACTGTGTTTAACAGCCTTTAAATTAGTATATCAGTTTGAGTTTAAATATCAACTATCTGTTCCGCTAGGTTTATATGAAGTTTGGAAAAAGGATATAAATGCACGCTCACGAATACCAGTTATGAGAAAAAAAAACAAAAAACATACGAAATGTTTCCCATGTTTCCTAGAAATTGTTGTTGTGAAAAGGTCAGCTCAAAAAGACTTTAATAGTTTTCTCTCGAGCCTCTGCTGGTTTCGTGTGAGTGTGCCCTGCAACCCATTTAATTGCATGATTCAGAATCAAAAGCGGTAGAAATGAGCTCAATCCGAACGATGAGCCATCTCAATTTCACAATAAACCTCCTAGAATATCCTCGATGAAACAAACCAGAAGCAAAAAGGAAATGAAAATACAAGCTAAACAACGCTCACGTCAACAACAACTTTTAACCTACCGTGACTCACGACGGTACCGTTTGCCTCCCATCTGATCTGTCCCCTTGTGCGCTGGTTTTCCACGTTTCAGCTGAAGGGAAAACTGCGCCAGATCGAAGACACACTACAGGAGCGCGAGGTGCAGATTATGTCCGACGATCTGCGTCGGGAGTATGATCGACAGCTGACAAACATTCGCAACCTAAGAGACCTCTACGAGGAGCGAGAACGAGTGTCGAGGATGGAGCGCGACAATTTACTACGCCAGTTGGATCTGAAGAAGGGCGAGCTGGCAACCGAGCAGGAAAAGTGAGTATAAACTATACGTTTGAAGGAAGATAAATAAGGAAATGGTCCGATCCGGCCGACACAATGTCTCACGAACGGGGAGCCCGTTGCAGTGCAGACTTTGCGGTCAACGACGCACATAAATATTATTGCGCCGTGTCTGCCTTTCTGGTGAGATATTTTTGTCCTCGGAACGGGCCAAGTTTCCATCCGCCAAGCGGTGCTGTTAATTGAATAGCGGACATATATTTTCCGTTTGCTCAAGATTTCTTCCGACACACATTTATTTTCACAATCGTGACTTTATCGTCGTTTATGTGTCGTTCTTTGTGTCTCGGTAAGGAATAAAAACCTGGAATCACTCGTGGAAAGCTTGCAAACCGACCTGAGTCGGCTGCGGGCCGAGCAGGAGCAGACGCAGGAGAAGCTGGCCCATTCGCAGGCCGAAACGCGCCAGCTGCAGCTCGAGATGGGTGTCGTCAATCAGTTCATCTCGAAGTTCCTGCTCGGCATGAGCCGCAAGCCGGCGGCCGGTGACATTAATATCGATAAGCTGGCGGCGGTGCTGGAGGAAAACCGAGCGCTACTGATCGACATGACCAAGGAGGAGGCGGAAACGTTGGACACGGGCGCCTTCCTGCCCCGAGCCCTGTACGATCTCATCGCGGAAGTGGACGAGGCGAACGAACCCGAACCCCTGGAGTCACAGGAGACCGTGGGGAAAGAAAACGGCGAGGAAGCGGAGGAAGCGGCCAGCGGAGAGGAGGACGAGTTTACCGAAGTGCAGAAGGCTTCACCGGAGGAGATTGCTGACAAGCTGCCGAAGGTGTGGCGTGTGCTGATTGAGCTGGTGAATCATCAGGAACGCGCCCAACCGGTCCCATTTGTGGTGAGTGATTGTGGCCCGAGTAGTAGAGGGTGGACGGAATGGGGCTGAGGTTTAAGAAGTTAGTTAGCCGAATTCTGGGAACTGTCGCCTTTGATAAGCTCTCCGCTCGCACAGAAAGCGGTGACGTCTGAAAGGCGACTCCATGACGGGGACGACGTTAACGATGAGGTTGCTCAAATTTCACCTCCTTTCACTCCGGCTTGCAGGAAGGCGGCGAAAGCGAGGAGTGTCTCAAGTCGGTGCAAACAAGCAAAGGCCCGAAAACGGTCGTTAGCGTGAGCAAAACGTACATCAAGCTGAAGGACCTGATCCTGGAGAAGAAGTCGCTGAAGAAGGAAACGAACCGGCTGCGGACCTTGAACTCGCATCTCGAGCGCCGGCTCGACACGCAGGAGAAGCGCCTCAGTGCCGTGAGCCTGGAGCTGACGAAGACCTGGCATCTGGTGGGAAAAATGCAGGTAAGTCGGCCGTCTGCTTTGTGCGCCGTGTGTCATTTCCGTGATGTTGGGAGACTTTTTGACAACATTGGGCTAAAATGGAACGTAGTACGGCGTTGGGAGTGTTGTGGGTGGTGGGCTTTAAAGCTTAGTTTAGATTGACTTGTAGATTATGTTTATTTGCTACCTTTTTTTTCTTTTTATATAAAGCAATCCTTTTTCAAATTGGTTTTAAAAACTGTATTTTAGTCACTATCTACTTTTTTATTAGTTGCTCACCTTGTAAAATGCTACATATTTTTCAGTTTACCTGAAAATATTGTAATTTAAATGGTTGTCTGATTACCAAACATTCAATGTAATATGTTTTTGTCATGTGAAGTTTCAATGCATTCCTAGCCATAAAGGAAAAATGAACCTGATTTAAAGCGTGTTAATTTGGAGCTGAATTAACACTTAAAACTATTTTAAAAAACATAAGTAACCAAGCTATGTATATGAAAAAAAATAATTAAAAACTCTATTGCTTGCTAGTGTATATAGCTTTTATTTACTTTTTGTTTGACCTACTTTGTAATTTTTTTCAAATTCTTAAACAATTTTTTCAAATACTAAACAATTTCCTTCGTAGAGGAAAAAATTTGTACTTAAATTTTGAGTTCTCTTATAACACTGATTTCCTTCAAAGTTTAAACAAACGTTCCATAAGAGTTTTTCAGATGACTATTTTCGCCACTTGCTGCCTTCCGTTACTGACAGTTTAAGAAATTAAATCGTTTTCTTTTCCATCCCGTTTCCACATTTTCACCACCCACAGCGCCAGCATCGTCAGCTGCACACTCAGGAGCAAATATTGCGCTACCATCTGCAGCAGAAGCGTCGCCTGTTGAGCGAACTGAAGGAGGAACTGGAGTACTGCCGGCTGAAGTGGTCCGCCGCCCGGCAGAAGAACATCGAGTCCGAGGACCAGTGGAAGTCGCTGAAGGCGGACTTTGCCGCCCGGCGGAAGCAGGACTCGCTGAACAATTCGGGCGAGAGTGGCTACAGCGACGAGCAGCCATCGGACGAGGACGACACCGACAGCAACACCGTCGGACGCCGTCAGAAGTCGCAATTTTCGGTCGCCCAGGAGGATGGCAGCAAGCGACGGGATGGGTTTGGTGGAGAAGTGATAGTGCACCGCGTGGGCCAGCGATTCCTCAGTAGCTCGCTGACGAACATTTGCCAGCTGGTGATGGCCGCCACGGCGATGCGCAAAGCTCACAGCGAGTCCGATATGAAGTCGTTGGAGAACGTGGAACGTGCCAATCGGTTCTGTAATGAAAAGATCGAAGATTTGCCACTCTTTCCGGACGAGGAAGACGTGGTGGCCGACGCGGAAGGACTTCCGGGGGTGGCGTTGCGAAAGAAGCATGGGAAAGCGGGTACGCCAGGGAAGAAGGGTAAGAAAAGGCGTAAGAATGCGCCCGAAACGGCACAGGAAATGTTCCTGCGGCTGATGAATCTCACCGAGGACGAGGAGGCGGATGATGGGGAGGACGACGAGGATGAAGGTGAAGACGATGGTGGGGAGGACCACGAGCGTACCGGCACGGGAAATGACGATGCCGAGGGCGAGTACAGTGAGAACGAAAGTGCAAGTGAGCTGAGCGAGGAGGAACTAGGATGTTTGGCTATGGACGGACGTGACCCAGCGTCGACGAGTGCGGCCGAGTCCGAACAGGCCCTGACGAGCGAGGAGCAGTTCCAACGGAAGCGGGAGGCACGTTTGTTGCGTATGGCTGAGCTGAACTCCCGGCTGGACCGATATTCATCACCTACACCGACGACATCGACCGAGGTCGATTCCGAAAACAACGATAAGGATACGACTCCTTCCGGTGTGCTGAGCGAGGACGAGGAACGGTATCTTCAGCGACGTGCCGAGCGACTCGAACGGCTCGAACGTGAGGCACGCGAGTTCCGCAATAGACTCTCGAAAACGGTCAACCGAGGGACGGAGATAGCGGCCCAGATTGATGGGATTCACAGTGGTTTCATCGCACGGCAGGCAGATTCCGCTTCGCCAGTGGCGGGAAGTTCGGGCGGTAGGACCGGTCGCACGGTAGAAGAAGTCACACCAGTGCCTTCCGTCGATTTGTCCTGTTTAACGGACAAAGAACGTGAGTACACGTCGGCACGGGCCGAGCGTCTTGAGCGACTCGAGGGCGAAAGCCAGAGACTTCTGCGACAAATGAACCAAACGGTACGCAGGGGGTCCAGCTTGACTACCAAGCTGGACATGTTGCACTCCCGCTACGCTGGCCCGGCTGCCTCAGAGGCGGCCCCATCGAATGCCACCACACAATCGGAAGAAACAGACGTGGTGAATCTCTCGAAGGAATCAAATCAAGAGGTCGAGGAGTCCCGTCAGATTTCGGAAGAACCGCTACAACGACACTCGGAGGAGCAGGAGAACCAGAATGACGATTCGCTGCCCTTAACCGGGCCATACTTACCACTGGGACCGGTGGAACTAGTGCTGGTGTCCGACGATGATGTTATGGAGGAGGTGAACGAACAGCTGCTCGGTGGACATAACTCACAAGAGCCAAATCGACAAAGCCCCGATGAAAGCCCTCCACAGTAGTGAACATTAGCAATTAAACACACTCACAGACATGTCGTACATTAGCTACCTCGTACGAAAAGACATCGACCACGGTTTGGCGCCATTCTGTGCTGTGCTCAGTTTTAGATGGTAAATCGGTCCTGTCCTATTTCAAAGACGAACTTTCGAAATCTTTTACTAGCATGCATGTCTATCCTGGTTTCAATCTAAAATTAATTCCAGGAAAATGGGACTCCCAAGCGTTTGTTGCGGCACCATCCTCCACGTGATTCTTTGAAGGGTGTCCGAAAATAATATTAATTTAAGATAGTTAAGTCCACATCAAATAAACCACATGTATTATTTCCATTCTAGAACTTCCCGTGCGTGGCTACTGAACGGTGAATATATTGAGAAATTCCACGCCGTAGGCATGATATCAAATCCCGAGTCTGGCACTTCCCAGTATTACGAACGGCTGACCACCGCTCTATAATATACCATCTATCGGCCACAGTGTAGGGTTGTGGGATGTTGTTGCCACATAAAGAAAAGCAAGGAGAATGATTGAGGAATGAGATTTTAATGAAAACTTTAAATTTGAGCAATTGACCTCAAGTACTTTCTTTTGTTTTCCTTTACCCTCTCGAACCTATGCAAAAGATGTTTTTCAGCCATTAGGAAAAGTTTGAGACTTACGATTTGTGACTTAAATACACGTTTTGTGGAAATACTTTTCGTTGATTCTATTCCAAATTCCAATGTTTTAGCTCATCTCACTTCTACCCACTGCGAAGAGAAAACAAAATCTTAGCTCTTTTTGTTTCGTTGGCTGTTTCACTCATACCTTCAATTTCTTACATTTCAATGTGATATCAGTAATAATTAAGAGAGGTTTTCCACAGGTGCTATTTTGGCTGTCGTTTGTTAAAGGAAATAGGTATGGCCCTACGTTAACCGGTTCATCAACACCACGGATCACCAGTTTACCTTCGTGGTCCAGTACTCTTCACAATTTTAGTTAAAAACTGCAAAAAGCTTTTAAATTTAAATTTAAAAAATGCATTTTGTTCGTGTGACAGCATGCGTCAGTGCATTAACAGCACAAAATGCGACACGAACAGATAATGTGACGTTTTACTTAAAGTAGTGATGGGAGTTCACAGATCAAGTTCCGGAACCGGAATTGGTTATCAAACTAATATCAGTCAAGCGTGGCAGAGGTGAAAGGACGAAATGAATGTTGGAACTTGAAATTTATTGGATAAATTATGCAAAAAAAACAAAATCATGGATATTAATCTATCTGTATTCTTATCTGATTGAGGTTGGGTTTGAGAGGAAAATGTTATTTTTAAGAAAAGATTCTTAAAGCAACATATGTAGTCGTTTCATAAAAAACTACAAAATCTGCAAACTCGCCTTTGAAGAGATTATATTTTTTAGAGTCCGGATCATGATACTGATTCCGCCGTTCCTTCAAAAGGAACTGCATTAGTCTAGGTCCATGCTTGTGGTTCCAACTCTAGACACTTCTTCAATTCAAAACAGTAAACGTCAACGGAAAAAGCCCAAAACAAATTGTGCGCGCGTCCAACACAGAAATCGAACCTCCTCACCTATTTAACCACGATGGATGTTTTCGAAACGATTACCGATAACGGAGATGTAACGCATTCGGAAGTGCTACAGACGACCATCAGAATGATGCAGCACCCGGCATACGAGAATCCGTACGAGTGGTCAACAGCCGACTTCGAGGTCGGTCGTCCGCTTGGTCGTGGTAAATTCGGTCGCGTCTATCTATCCAGAGAACGCGAGACCGGTTTCATGGTGGCAATGAAAGTGATGTTCAAGTCGCAGCTTACTAAGTGGAACGTCGAAAAGCAGCTGCTACGTGAGATCGAAATTCAATCGCGTCTCAAACACAAACACATTCTCCGCCTGTACACCTGGTTCCATGACGATCGTCGTATCTACCTTGCGCTCGAGTTGGCCGCCCAAGGCGAGCTGTACAAGCACCTGAAGGCATCGCCAAAGGGACGCTTCGATGAACGCCGTTCGGCGCGCTACATATCCCAGGTGGCCGACGCCCTCAACTACTGCCACGCCAACCATGTTATCCACCGAGATCTGAAGCCGGAAAACATTCTACTCACCGACGACGACAACATTAAGCTGGCCGATTTCGGCTGGTCCGCGCACACCAAGTCCAACAAGCGCAAAACGATGTGCGGCACGCTCGATTATCTGCCTCCGGAGATGGTGGACGGCAAGCACTACGACGATTCGGTCGATCAGTGGTGTTTGGGTATTCTGTGCTACGAGTTTCTCGTCGGTAACCCGCCGTTCGAATCACAAAACACGCAGAACACGTATGAAAAGATCCGACGGATCGATATCGTTTATCCGCGCCACTTGAGCAAGGGGGCGATCGATCTTATCTCGAAGGTAGGCTATTGCTGGGAAGTCCCTTGCAGGTGGCATCTATCTATAGTGCTTAATTTGTTCTTTTCTTTCCAGCTCCTGCGCATTCCAAGCAGTTCCCGTATTACGCTGCGCAATGTCATGAATCATCCGTGGGTTTTGCTGATGCAGAAATAATATTATATTAGGAAAGCAGTTAATTATCGCTAAACAAGTTGATCTTATATGTAAACAAGTCACAGGTTCTCGATTGCCTAGAATATTCCCCTATTTTCAAACTGCTCGTAATTGTACAAGAAGCATTAAAAACCACCTTCGTTTTGATAAATAATTTAGCCTGCTTATCATTAATTCAGCTTGCTTGGATTTGTGTATGTTAGATTGCTTGTAACCTACTTCGATCCCCATTTTTCAAACATGTTTAAACATATTTTATGTCTTCAACGGTTTAGTTCGATCCAACGACTTTATGTTCACGTTTTCTCTATTTGGTTTGCTGTTCACTACCTTCCTATACTATATCGTTGGAAATAGACAATTGATATTCGAAGATTTCGGGAGGGTTAGAATTGCTATTATTTGTGTAGAGCAGGAGGACTATACTAGGACTTAAAGGGGCTAGCCAAAAGCGCAGTGAACAATTTGAATAAGCGAACAATGATTGTGGTTTTACATGAGGTTCATACAAATAGGCTTTCGTTATTTCACAATAAAGTTTGAATAATAATAAGTTTGCAGTTTGTTGAAAGTTTTCCAAACCATTTTAACGGGAACGATAATGATGGCATTCATGGAACTCAGCCAATACATTTCTAATCGTTGTGCTAAACGAAACCAAACGAAACCACTACACACCGGTGTACAATAACTTTCGTTTGAGCTATGCAAAACCTTGGAGTATTTTGCGATTCTTGGCATCCATGGAACCGAGTTTGATCCTCAACTTGTAGGTTAATAATACTGACCTGTTGTACGAACCATCATATGAAATGATACGTTCTAAAAACATTTTTTTTTGTCACAGACGGAAGACTAATGAATGCTGTGATCATCAGTTAAAAACAAACCACATACAGAATATGCTTGTCATCCCTTACGGTAAAGCTTTTCATCGCACTATCCATTCATATGGGTCCATTCCAATTGGTCAGCAGGTGGTCGATAGCGTGTCGTAATCAGAAAAGTTCTACCTTTACGTGAAATGATGAGATTTGCTGAACCGGTACAGTAATACAAGAACTAAGGACCTTTTTTAAGCGGGTAAGGATAGCAATGTATTGCCACCGTACGAAACATAATCAGAATGAATGAGAAGGGT
>KE525294.1:83637-94904 GCA_000441895.2 Anopheles sinensis | reverse complement strand
GTAGCTACCGTTGTCATAGTGCTAGTGTAGCCGGACCTGCGACTTTATCTTCCGATCGGTGTTATTACATTTAAATTGGATTTTCCGTCGGAGCTGTTGCGGCGCGTGTGGAAGCGTTTAAAATTCTCCCCGAGCGTGAGTCCGTTTTGACCGTGCGCATTAATTTCGCCCCCGAGCTCACACTTCACGGTGGCCGACCAATGTTGCGAACATCCGGTTCGGGAGGCATCGGCATTGGTACACCCAGGACCGTTGTTGACTGTTTATGTTATTTTTAGTTTCAACTATGCGCCAGACCGGAACCGGAGCCGGATCTCGAGCCAACTGTTCCTGCCGTTGGTGGAGATGTTAATGGTCGTTTCCGACCGTTTCTACTCCGGTCTAAATTTTTCTTTTGCGCTACACATTGGTACTGCGTTTGGTACTTGGTATTTGCATGTTGCAATTTTTTCGTCCACTGATGTGGCCATTGTTGCGTTTCAACGCTCGTTCGAGGTTTTTCCGGTGCCAATCGTCCCACTAGTGCTGGATCTAGCCCCAGACGAGACTGTTCTGATTGTACATTGATTTCGTCTATGTGTTTGCTGTTTGCCGCAAGTGGGTTAATGTGGGTCATTTTGTTGGTGCGAAGGAATCGAATGGTCAATGGGAAGGTTATCTGGAGTTAGCAACGCAAAACTATTAAACGAAATGGCTAGACGGTAGACATGCAGACGCACTAGCATATCATTAAGCGCTTAGTCATGGTTTTTCTTTTCGTAAACAAAACCTAGTGAGTGTACAACCCAAGCACCTTTGCCGGGTTAAAGGCTTTGAGGGTTAAACTGATTTTCACGTACACAATGCATCAATACGATTACTTTTATTAGTTTGTATAAAATGAGCTATCGAAAAGTGCATAAATTTTTGCAGTTAATGGTATTATTTATAGCTACTTATCTTCGGTTTGCCTTACGAAGTTTCCACAAATTTGTACTTAATTATTTTATTACTTTCGCAGTTACATAGTGTCTAGGCATAATTTAGCTGAACTCATGAGTTCATCTTTTTTGGGAATGAAGATTATACGTTCAAACGATGGTAAAAAAAACTAATACGATTATTTAATGGTCGCACTCCTCTAATGGTCATAACCATTTGGACATCACCGCAATAAATAGACTTGTGTTTAAAAAAACTCCTTACAAAAATCAAATTTCGCTCCGGCTAGCTAAGCTGCTGAACTAAGGGATGGAAAATCAAGCTCGTTTTTGCTTTCCTTCTGGTTCAGGAAAAATCCAAGCAACTGGACAAACGACCGGTAGGTTCAGATTCACAAAACAACGTTTGCATGGGTTCGATGGAAGAAAAAGAGGTAAATCGGTGCGCGTTCGTGTGCATTGGTTCGTGAAAAATTCATTCACCTTGAAAACGGATCAAGAAACACCGGAGGGAAATGTTTCCCTGGCAAAGAAAAAAAACATAGCTGAAGTCGTGAATTTTTCCAGTGTGACTTGTTTTACAGGACCGGAGAAAAGCAATGCTGCAGGTAAGACGGTATCGCTTTTCACTTTTTTGTTGTCCGTATTGCGACGTTCAACCAACGAGGAGGTTGTGTCTGTTGCAGGACGTTTCCGTGTGGCACCGATTGGCCCAATCGAATGTTCCGGTCTGATTCCTTCTATCCTCCAACGCTGACCTACGAGGCAAGAAACCCTTTTTATTTCGTCCTGTATCCCAACTCGTTTCACTACATTACTTTTCCTACCGGCTAGCATGAGGATAGTTCTCGCTTAGTTCTGTTCTGACGGTGTTTTTTCTACCGTTGTTTAGTAATAAAAAGGAACAAAATTAAACACTATGAAATACCTTTCCTTAGTGCCAGCTTTGCATCGCCGACTGCCCATGGTCAGCTTATACTCACTGATCAGGCACGTGTTGGTAATTTTCGTTCGTTACATATTGGTAGTCGTGAGAGTTTACGCTGAAGCGCTACGGTATGACATGGTGGGCGCTTTATTGATCCTTCAGGATATCCGGCATGCATCTGCCACAACAGTATCTGTTTATTTCCATGTCCGGTGGATAGCGCTCCAGGGGAGGTCCTGAGGTGATTAGCAACTCGGACAGGAAAAGTGCGTTCATATTTGTGATGATTTGCATTTCCGACGGATATTACTTCCTGGTACTAAGGCTAGCAATAGAAGGGTATTCCACGAACTTAACCAGAAAACTAAAGCGCTTGTAATGGTCTATCGAGATAATGAAAAGATATCGTGCATCGAAAACATGTAAATAGTTGATCTATCCACGTGTTTGAGAATGTTTAGATTTATTATCATTGAATGCGTCTACATAACATAGCTTTTTTCCGTCGGGTGATGGTATCTTTAACTATTTTTCCGGTATCGAATAGCTTGCAATGGCTTCTTGGCTGGCAATAATTAATGGACGAGTAATAGCAATAGTAATTTAATAAAATGATTTATGATTATAATCGTCAACAGAACTATGGGGAAACATAATGGTGATAATGAGGAAATGCATTTAATTTCGGAATCGGCTTCCACTAGGCACATTAAAGTAAATGTTGGATTTACAAATGGTTTGCGTATTATCGCTCTTTAATGAAGTCCAGTCCCATCCGAAAGGTTAATCTTTGCGCCCGGATTTGGGTGTATTTTTCAATGAAAATAGCCACAATGGTTGTTACTAGGATGTAAAAAGTGCACGCTATCATTTATTTTAATCTTCCGTGTCATGATAGCTTGTGGTTGATGTGTTCATTATACCATGTAACCGTCACGTGTTTGCGCACTGATTACGTGGGGTGATGTAACAGAGGTTGTTTTTAAAGCGACACTCATGGATACATTCAGTTTGCTCGATGGTTTCAAAATAATGGCATGTTTAATGGGAAATGTTTTATGTAGGCTTCAATACCTTTTTTGTTTAATTGCCTTGATGTTCAAAGGGCGTGAATAATCAGGTTACGGGTTGGTGAGGCAATTCAATCAGAATCGTCGATGTATCAAATAGGTCCTGTTTATGGAAAGTTAATTGAGATTGAGTACTTGAGGGGATTTGATTCATTTTGTTTTAAGTATCTTTTCTGCTTTATTTAATTTCTTGTTTCTATGGTTTAATCAGCTCGTTATAAAATAAGTCAGAACAATAGATAATAACAACTTCGTTAAGAAACATCGCATTTACACAAATTTGAGATGTTTTTTTCTTTCACGGGTGGTTTTTCAGCTTTGTTATTTTCTTTCCTGACCAAATGATCGTCAGTTTAGCCATACCGTTTGCTTCTGCCCACTTTAATTATGTTTTCCAAACATTTGAGCCATACTCCGTGGAGTGATTCATCCTATTAAGGTTGTTACCGAATCGGGTGAGCAAATACGTTTTTTTTTGTTCCAACCGTACGGCATTTGGATGAGTGAATGTGTCAGAGAGAAGAGAAGAGAAGTGATGTACAGTCCGAAATACCACGATAATGCATTTATGTAGCTGATGTTTGCGCAGAAACGATCGTAGCTTGTGCCACTCAACATGAGGCGAATGTGGCAAAGGACCATGCTACGGGAAATGGTTGCTAAATGGTTGGAAGTGGATGATGATGATGATGATGTTGAGCGAACGGTAACGAACACTTCAGAGATCCGTTTCCGGCTAATAGTCAGCCCGAGCTGAAACGGTGTAATCGTGGCGCTTAAAGGCGATATGCTACCCTCTGGCCGAGTGTTCAAGTTGCGTGTGACGATGAGTGGATAGTTGTGTTTTTTGTTTGGTTTTCGATCCCTCCACTTCAGCCCGAATCAAGTGTTATTTTCGTTCGATGCTTCATGCTCCGGCAGCGGACCAGGCGCCTCCATTTTGTGGCTAACGTTCACATTGGCCACGCTTCAAACCATCAATTGGCAATGTGATTAACGTTGCTTATGTTGCGTGATAGTGACACAGCATTGGTAGCGGCAGGAAGCCTATGCGGGATTGAGGTCCGCTTGACGGTGGGAGGTTTCATGGAAGTGGACTGCGTGTGCGGCCCACCAATTACTGGTGGAACATAATTTTATCAGTAAATGTTTTCGCTGGATGAGTTCATTAGGTGGATAAATAAAGTGAAAGGTGATTGGTCCGGAGCTACATGGGTTCGCCTGTGACAGAAAGGTGTTATTCTACCAACTTAATACCGATGGAGACGCCTGGTGGTTAACGAGTAATATGAGTCTGTAAATGAAACAGATGGAAGCGGAAGTTTTCTGCTAGTATACGTGCCAACTTAGAATAAGAGCAAAATAAATAAAATTTGACTTTATTACACTCATATGCCCTGAATTGGTTTTCGTATTTCGATACTATATTTCATATGAAAAAAAAATCATAACATTGTTTTATTATGTTATCGTAAATAAAACGTAAAATTCAGTTTGACACGATGCAAAAAGATCTTATTTCAATTAGTCATAACTATAAGAGCAAAGGGAAAATCGATTTCAAATTTCATTCGTCTCGTGGTTGCAGTTCACTGAACCTCAATCGATTTATAATCGACCGAAAAGTCTAGCATCCAGATTTTGATTTTATTGCTGATGAATCATTAAACCCGGGTGTGATTTAAAACTGTCTCGTCATCATCGGCTTATCCAGGCACAGGCACCAACCTGTGGGTGTGAAACGAGACGGAACTCATTAATAACCAACCAGCGGATGAAGATATAGAGGAGGGCATTTTATTTAGCTCCTCTCGATCCAGGCTTATTTGATGAAGGCCTCAGAACGAAGAAAAATGAAAGAATCAATGCAACTCTCCGTACACTGGTTCGGCCTCTAATGCGACAATAAATTGGTAGTAGGTTAATCAACCGAAAAGCTAGACCCGGTCAGGCGTCAAACACCGCCCGACCCTCGGAAAGCATCGAAAAGGTGAAGCGGCGGGTAAAAGCTAGCCAAAGAGCAAACGGTAGCTAGTTTGAAGCCAATTGCTACCACCAGTGTCGGTGGAAAGGTCTTCGAACCCCGGGGGAAACTATCGGGTATCGATCAATAAACCAGGGATAGAAAATGGAACTATGCACAGAAAAAACAACTCGTCGCGACGGTATGTGCCCGTGTGTATGTGTGTGGCAACAGGACACTGTCGGTCCGATTTGTGCCAATCGCACGAGACATCATCATACACCGTGGCAGAGAGCCACGAGAACATAAATTGATTTATGATTTATTCATTAACGACGACCGGGCAAAAGCGAATCCAACAGAAACAGTCCAACAGCACAGTCTCGTACACAAACCCGTATCGGTGAGCTACCGGTATGCGAAACCAAATGCCCGAGCGCGAGCTAATCCGACAACCATAAAATAAACCACAGGCATCGGGAACAGCGCACGAAACTTACTCTTATTTTCCCGGAGACACTGGCATGGCTAACGAGAAAAACATTAGCTCTAATGCGCGCCGATGCTGCCGCACTGAACCACTATGTTCGACGAGACGAACATTTTGATGCGGTAATTGCTAGAAAAGTGGAGCGTTAGCGTACATGCATCGAGAAGTGAATGTGTTTTTTTGAGTCTTTCATTCAGTTCTAAAACATTTTTAAGTTTCCCACCTCGAGCATCAAACAAAGAATATTTATTCATACAAAACAGCAGTATCGAAACAGAAAGGATAGGTGGGCACTTCAAAGGGATTATATTTTAAAATCTTTTTATACTTAATCTTCAAGTATATATGCTTGAATTTAAGGAGAAACAATATATTATAATAAATCTACTTTCTCTGTCTTCGACGATCCTTAGTATAAAACAAGTTTTAGTGAAATAACTAGTTTAAATATTTTACAATTAAGCTACCAAACTTGAATCTATTCGCATTAATCCGTACACAAATTGCATCATGACAAAAGATGTCTGTATACATGCAGCAAAAACTAATTCCAACTCAAATGTTTATTGATTGTGCTTCAGGATTGTCTACAGGTGTACTCATGATTAATAAAAAAGCTCACACTCAAACCAGCGCAAGCCATTCATTCTCGACTCTTTTCACAGCGGATTCTTCCAACCCTCTCGTGTATATTACGTTCAGTTATCGTCAACACTGGGTCGATGCATCTGCAAAAGTGGATTCATAATTCATGATTAGACTCACTTGAACGGTGCCACCGCATACGAAGCTTTTATTTTTGCCTCCCTTTCCGTCAGTTTAACGCTCTAAAAATGTCGGCATCGTTTGAAACGGGTCAGGTCGATGCGCAATCTGCACTCAATTTCTAATCCCGCTTCGTTGCGTTAGGGACGCCGGTGCATCGCTAAGAGGATTCGCCAAGAGAAAACGAAGCGTCTAGCATATGGGATTTAATTTTAAACCTCAAGTTCGGGAATGCATTAGTTGGTTGGTACGACGACGGTGTAGTTCATTGGCATTTAGTTGGCAGGTGGGAATATGTTATGCAAATTGAATCGAGAATCGATCGACAACTTTTACGTTTGAGCTCTATTATGCTATTAGCTTAGATGCACAATTAGTATCAAAGCCTGTCTTTTTTATTCAGTTCTGCTTTTTTTTCAATATAAAAGTACAGACAACTCACACAGAGTATGTAACATTGCGTCAGTAGTTTGCGTAATAATGAGCTTAAAAACTCACACGCACTGGTTTCCAGTTGGAGCTGCATTCGCCGCATGAATAATGCATCCAATTTCGAATGGTAAATTATTGACATTGTGGCAATTGGTGCTTGTGGCCGTTTCGATGATCAACCGAAAGTGCACTTGATTGATGACTCGATTTGGTGTTAAACGCGTTCCAAAATGTTGAATAACGTTAATGATCCACGATGGGACTCCGCAACATGGACATGGGCGTATCGAGGCAAATGACTATTTACGAAAATATTTATGCGGCGTAAATTATCACGCCTGACGGCGACTTTGATGAGTAGTCTTCAAGGCCGTATGAATAATGGATGGCGCATAACGATCTGTGTCAAAAGAGGCTGGCTTTAAAAATGATAACCTCAATTGTGATTTATTGAGCGATTCTTGTGAAAATTAATTTGCAATGACAAATTTTATTAAACATACTCATAGGAGTTTGTCATTTATCTACTCTAGATTACAGTATCCTACTATTTTATCTTAAATCTGAAGAAAACCTTTCAAAGTAGAAATACGATTTGACATTTATGCTGAAATTGAAAAACATCAGTAAACAAATTTGCAAGCGCGGTGGTTGTTGTTTTCGAATCGATACATGTATATTTGAAGAGTATGGCAGTAAAATATTTCAATTAACAAATCTCTACACATATGCAAAGTTAATATTTCCAAAATGTTCCGGAGAAAAGGAGCGTGACAGCTCTTTGGACGTGACATTCTGTGACATTCATTATGGTATTTGTTAGGGAAATCTGCAAGAGTGGTGGTAGCTTTTGCTTTCCTCTTTTTGCATTGGTCGATTGTAGTTTATCATCATTTAATTTCCCAAAGGGTTTCACTAGCTTTATCTATTTACCTTCACCTTTTCCACAGAAACCAAGGATGGGAAAAGTACTCGAACTAGTGTACAAATCCGTCGTCTTTACGCTTGGTTACCATCGTTCTACCAGCGTCGATGCTGATAAACTGCTCCTTTGTGCAGTTTTCTGTACCGACAAGTTTTGTCTTAAACCAGAGAATAGTTCGTGCTTTTGCTGTGCTCATCCTTTTGCAGACCGAGATACAAATGGTCGTTTCTAGGGGGTTCGCCACAAAATGTGACTTCGTCTTTGGGGAAAGGTTGGGGGAAAATTCGAGCTGATCGGAAGAAAATAGCATGCACCTAGGAATAGCATCGCGAGAACTGAACGACGTAATAGACAAAAGTATTCTTTACATAGATAGCATTGTGTCTACCACACATCGTGGTTGGATGCATCAGAGTTCGGAGCCTGATGGTGCAGGGTAATCAATGAAATCAGCAAAAGTGAAGTTTGCGAAGTGAAGTTTGAGGGTGAGAAAATGTGGAACCGATTCATGTTTTAGGGATAGCTTACTATGAAGTTTTACCGACCATGAACCAAGATCCAAAACCTCACAAAGTCGTCATTATTATCACATGCGTCGGTGGGGAGAGTTTTCTCCTGATAATGTTTCCTTTACATAGTGTTTACAATGGCTGATTGTTCAGCAAAATTGAATTATTTCTGTGGGCGTATTGATTTCAATCCTTTTTTAGCTTCTGGGCTAGATAAGAGTCAATGACCCCCAGAGAGTTTCCATTTGTTTTCCAGCATGAACTCCATCTTGCAAAAGCATCATAATAATTAACATTAAACAAAGAACTTAAAACAAAAGAGGATTTTTTTTAAAGATTTATTATAAAGGTTAACATCCAGATTAAAAACAAAAATAACGAATCATAAATAAACGATCCAAATGATCCAAAATCCCTCTTCCTTGTAAAATTGAAAAATTTGGCATAAATTCAGTAAAATTGATACCAAAAATAGGTTTCTGGGGAAAGAACGTACTTGTCCAGAACAATAACTTGTTGCACAAAAGCCCAGTCAAGCTGGTAATCCTTTTTGTGCCAGGCTGTCCATAAAAAAGATTCGCCGTCGGATGAAAGCGAGCGATGGTTTCACTCTCAGTTGAAAATCGAAAAGTGACAAAAGGCGTCAATTTCTATCCTCTTGTATGTCTGTTTTCGTAAGTCTTTTATCGCTTTTCAATCGCCGATGATTTGATTGCTCACCTTTCGCTGATTTGGCACATTTTTTTTTCAAGTATTCAAGTATCAAGTCAAGAAAGCGTTGACATAAGAAAGGCTCCATGAAAGACAGAAGTACCCGATGATAGAACTGAATCTTTGATTCTGTCATGTCGTTTAGGCATGAATGGTTTACGATACATGTTAGATTTTTCTCAATTTTATAATAAAAAAATGACATCCTTGGCGTTTATTCTTTAAGGCATATTTTTCTCAAGCATTCAAGAGCATTCCAAGGTGACGAAGGGTTCGAAATATAACCAAGAAGCCTAGTTATTTTGAATATTGAGAAGTAACGGTAAGAAAATTAGACGAAATAAACAAAAAAAAAAAATCGTAATGGTTAAGAAGTTGACCGAAGCCACAACCAACTAAAATTCGCCAACAATTTATTAACCTTTTGGTCCGTCTTTTCGGTAGGTCAAAACTTTACATTTTTTATATATCTTCAACTGTGTGGTCAGAAAAGTTGGTGAAAATGGACTTTTTCACTTCTTATTTTATATAAAAAATACAGATAAATCACATGAAAATAAAATACACCCGAGGAAACAAGAATAGCACCACCCTGTTTTTTGCCGATATCTTTTAAATGTCCATAAATTTTGAGCTTTTTCCAGTTTGGAACGTTAGCTTAATCACTTTTACAAGCCTCCAGTGAGTTATGATCGTATTATTTTAGTCTATTAACGTTTAAGTCAAATAATTCACTATAAAGCATGGAAGTAAAAATAGCACCACTTTGGTTTTTGTTCAGCAATTGCAAATATTTCAACAATTAACAATTTTAATTGGATTTTAAGGATATCATTAGTTAGAATAGAGCTCAAACTATAGAAATTCAGTTTTATTAGTCGTGATTTATTTGGTTTTTTGATTCATTTAGCAGAAATGGGTCAAGAACAACGTAATTTTGTCAAAACTGACTAAAACATCAAATCTGATCATGATGCAGCTCTCTGCATACATGAAAACTGGTTTAAAAATATTCTTACCACTTATCATAGCAAAACAGTTCATGAAAAATGCCGGTAACGGCGGCCACAAGCATCAACGTGGGAGTGAAACCCTGGTTACAGTGATAGATAAGCGAATTATGTATAAAAAAGTAGTGAAAAAGAGAAGAACAGCATCGGTAAATCATGTGGAATTCTTCATAAGGTGCCACCAAGACATGTGCAGCAAATTATGTAAAGCGGGGAAACCACAAGTGGCCAGAAAGATTCCGCAAGCCCATCATGACAGAGCGACATAAACCAAATCGGTTCAAAGTCGCTGTAAGGTGTATATCTTGGTGCGAAGCATAATAAAAAGTGCTTTTTCAACAACATAAAGTTTATTCTTCGTTTTTAAGATGTTTGGCAATACTTTTGGCACCATTTTGAACAAGACCCGGGTGCGAAAGTGAGCTCGTACATTGATGATTTTAAACCATTGATATGGGGAGATTCCTCACTGCGGTGAAAGCTTGCCTTGCCGTGGATCTGAGTGAGAACGATATCGAATATACTAGAAACAAAGATAATTAGACAAAACGAGTGTTTTATAGGCTTAGACTTCGTTTTCCAGCAGAATAATGCCGGAAATCACAAGTTTATGCTGTCTATAGGTTGGTTTCCTAACAACGAACGGAAATTTCAGGGTGGCCAATAGACTCTCTGTGTCGTAATCTCATAAAAAAGCTTTGGCCTATTCATGATCATCGTCGTTGCCTTCAAATTTCAATTAGTTAAGCAACAATTATGTGCCAAATTGTATTTGTGAATGTTGCGAGCATCACGAGCAGAATTCCCTCAAAAAAATAATTTGTTGCCTACAAATCTCCGTATATTGAAGAGATTAGATACAAATACTCATACACTTACTAAAAACATCATTTTATTTTATTTCAATTGAGTTTTTGTTAGAATATCTTCAATCAATGAACAAAAACCAAAGTGGTGCTATTCTTACTTCCAGGCCATTTTAACGAATTACAAGCTGACCCGACGAACTTCGCCCCGTCCAATATTAATTATTTGCTAATATTGAAGAAACATAGCATTGAAACTCATGGGCATTTGCGACATAAAACATTCTACTCCTTGTAAGCTCCCATAGATTCGTCGGATAAAGATTTCAAAACATAAAATAACACGTTAATCTTTTAGTCGTAATTCATGCAAGAATGTTATGAAATTCCACTGAATGATTTACGGCTACATCTTGGCTTTAAAAACGATCAATTAATTGGTATGAGCGCGATCGAACAGTTGGAGTCATTAGCATCGATATTTAAGGCAGCTAAAATTGCACTTTTGGCAGATAAAATTGAGGCAACCAATCGTAGTTTCGACACTATTGGGCAAAATTCAGATAATCATTTGTGAGGAGTTAATTTTTCGTAACAGTAAAATGGCAAATAGCTGGTGTAATTCGTCCATTTCGAATTTTTAGCTATTTATTCGAAAAAACTTCTACGGCTCTTAACTGGGGCTGATTTTTGGTCTGTTCGTATGTCCCTTTCAGTTATTAGTGCCCTGATGATAGC
>KE525294.1:25345-45067 GCA_000441895.2 Anopheles sinensis | reverse complement strand
CACGACGGTCTAAACCCAGCTCACGTTCCCTTGAAAGGGTGAACAATCCTACGCTTTGTGAATTTTGCTTCGCAATGATAGGAAGAGCCGACATCGAAGGATCAAAAAGCCACGTCGCTATGAACGCTTGGCGGCCACAAGCCAGTTATCCCTGTGGTAACTTTTCTGACACCTCTTGCTAAAAACTCGTTAAACCAAAAGGATCGTGAGGCCTAGCTTTCGCTGTCTTGAGGTGTACTGAACTTCAAGATCAAGCCAGCTTTTGTCCTTATGCTCAGCGTGTGGTTTCTGTCCACACTGAGCTGACCTTTGGACACCTCCGTTATCGTTTTGGAGGTTAAATATGCTTTCTTAATACCGATTTTACATCACACGTCATATTTCTCTTTTTTTTTTCTTTTCTGATACGTAACATCCCACACGGTTTCTATCACCACTATCTGCCAGCTTGTCACCGTAAGCTTCCGGCCCATTAAAAGTTGCTAAACGAGACGGAAACCTTCACTGGTATCGTTTCAAACGGAAGAAGCCTTGATTTGGTTCGTAAAGCGCTCCACGCTGTGACGATGCGAAACCATTACGTACCGTGCGATTGCCGAACGGTGCTATGAAGATCTTATCTGATACCGGAACGATTAAAGGCTCTGCAGGATGACGTTCATAAGAGCCAAGAGTTGAAAATCACCGAAGGTAGCTTGCGTAAGCCAACATTGCAAAGCGAAAGTTTTATTAAAAGAAAATAATTTCCTCTCCACCGTCGAATTTTGTCCGCGAGGGGGTACACTTTTTCCAGGTAAGTACAGCACGCTGAAACTTGGACGGAAACTCGTGAAATTATTCCTTCTGCCGAAAGTCACGTTTCGGCATTCTTTCGGGTAACGGCACTAAGATTGGGTTTTACGAGAACCCATTGAAGGTGGCGACGGTAATGGCGGGAAAGCATGGTGAGCATGGTGGAACGCCTATTTTCACGCCGTTTTCGTGGGCAACCATTTTGCCCACCATGGATGCAAGGATACGGGAGAAAGTACGGACAAATAACACATTACAACAAACGACGATTGCATGTCCTGCGTACAATGCAGGCTTTCGGTTGTGTAGCATGTTTATCTTTGAATCTAAGTGAGCGAAAGTTTGCTGCCATTAACGTCGTTCCCGATTCATGCGTTAACGATCGGCATATAAATGAAAACTAATCTTACTAGAATTTGCTCAGGAAGGCGGGAGTGTGGTGATAAACCGGTTGAAAGGGGGAAGTCATGGTGATTATGGACGCATAATTGACGTCCTACAGTATGCAGAATTTTGTAAATGTTTCAAAAATTCTTTACTAAAATAAATAAAATTTAATAAAAGCATGATTACACTTCATTCAGAATACTGGCAATATAAGAAACTAGGCAAGCAACCATAGGCCTGTTTGTCAAAATTTACTTGGCGTCTTCATAAATTTCATGACACAAACTAGGAAGAACTTTTTTCAGCAAACAATACCTTTATGCAAAAAAGACAGCGCACAGCTTGACGAACCAAGCTAGTGAAAGTAGAAAAATTTACCTCACATGAGAAAAAGAACTCAAACACGCGCATCATGTTTGGGTAAATCCGGCAAGCACCATTTAACGAAACGCTCCGTCAACATGTGCCAGGTGAAACGCTTCAATAAAGTGAAGCAACTTACATCCTTACCGTCACTTCATCCTTGTCCATGTGGATTTACAATCCCAGGCACTGCACCACTTTCGGTATGTGTCGTTTGAGGGTGAAAGTGGCGGAGAATTACCTCCGTAAGAAGCATGTGCATTTTAACCTGTGCTCCATCTATGCTATGCAAGGTGTTGTGAACGGATGGCGCTTATGTGACGCTACTTTGAACACGTCGCTCCTTCGAGATGACCGCGCACGGTAGGGCACGAGATTCATCCGAATGTTCCCGGGGCCGTGTAAATGAAGCGCCTAGTAGACGGTCTTAACGTTGAAAGTGAATATCCCGGGTGGCGATTTGAAGGTGATGAAACGTGGAGCCATGGTTTCAAACAAGCAACCAAGCAGAGTGGCAACCGGGGGACCATTGACTTAGAACACCTGCCTTGCATGAGCATGACGGAACTTCCCGCTGCCCGGAATCACCGTTACAGTGGAGCGGCAAATTGTGTAACCATGCTTTATGAGCCTTTAAAAGCTCGTTTGACATCAATGGTTCAGTTCCTTGGCCGAGTGAGTTGATGTTTACCAACGTTACCTCATCGTCGGGACAACAAGTGCCACTCAGCACACGTTTATGAAGGTTTAGTCCTCTTCGTTGTTGGAAGAAGTAGCGACCGTCGTTCTCTTAAGCTTATCGAAAGCCGTACTTTGTCCTGTTGCTTGCATGTTTCCCTTTTATATAACAAGACTTTGTGCTTGTCTTAAATGACGAATAGTGAAGGTAAGATAGTGATGTTAACACCAAATTTGTTTTATGTGTGGTCTCACACTATATTGTTGCAACCACACTATTTACTGCTACAATTGCTTCTTTGAATATGTTTTATTTTTTTGTTTGATAGCTTTTGTAATTGGGCCTCCGTTACAGAATTTATATTTTCACTATATGAAAAAAGCATTCCAATGAAGAAAAAATGCTTTACATCTACTGATTTTTGATAATATTGATGGTCGAGATTTATGCTTAAGAAGCCCTTCTTTTACTAGTTTGCAAATGCTTATCAAGATGGATGTCGTCATTTTAGTTTTGATGTATTTGAGACAATTTGTGTTCTGTTACGTCGTAAAACTTATCGTTCTTGACGGCCAGTTTTTTTTCCGCCAAGTAGCGACAAACTTCCAACATCCATTATCTTGCCCATCCAGCAGATCGTTCCACTGAAATGAACCTCTTTTTGATGGCAGTTATTTGTCAAGCAGAAACAAATTGATAAAGCCGTTCCACTTTCCGGAGTGGAGGGTTATCTAATGTGCCTAGATGCGAAAACTTCCGGCTGGAATAGTAAAACAGAAGCACACACGCACTGGATCAACCCGGAAAAGGGTTTATCTGGTGCGACAAATATTCAAATGCGAATCTCCTTTGCTGGATCCCTGTGCTTCTCACAACCACTTGCGTTGAAGTCGGGGATTCATTGCCCTTTGCAGAGAAGTTAGTTTTATTACCCTTTTATGAACTCGACGTCCTTGGGCAGAGCGGAAGACATATGCCAGTAAGCTCTGCTATCGTTACGTCGATTCGTGGCAGTTGTCGTAAGTCTTAAAGATGCAAAACTAGACGAGAAAAGAAACCGGAGCGCATAGAACTGCTGTGGGACTTGATAAACGATTTCACCTAGCACTTTGACAAATCGGTAGTTTATCATTGGTACGTGTCCTCAAAAACCAAAAACGAAACGAATGCTTTCTTTAAATGTGCTTCTATGGAACTTCTTTTCCAGCCAATCTTCTCGGCTGTGTTCCCGGAGAAGTTGTGGAAATTGCAACGTTAGTGTTTTTACCAGTACAGTGCGTGAGTGATGATTTTTCTCCCGGAATATGACCAATTTATGAAAGTTTTTCAAGAGAATGGTTACATAAGCAATGTTATTCGTGCAATGATGAACGACCTAGCGGAATATTATTTTCATAATGTTCTTTGAGCTTTAGTTAGATAAATAGCTTAAAAACTATTACCAAATTTCAAAGTCCGAAGTTATTTTATTACGCACATACTAAATCAACTCGATAAAATGAAGCTAACATAAAGTGCCTGAGATGTAGATAATAATTTTAAAAACTGAACCTCACGGGCTTAGCATATGGCACTGTTTTATTACGCTAGCTTACTAACTAGTGAATACGAAGTAGTAAAAAACAGTCCATAAATAGTGTGCTTTATTTATGTTTTAACGTTAGGTAAAATTCTCATCGTTGCATCTTCCCACAAATTCTTATTAGCAAAAAGCTTCTTTTCACACACCTCTCGTTTACAATAAATATAAATTTTAATTATACAACCAAGCCACCATTCATTTGATTCAAAGTCCGCCAGCTGAAGTAGATTTAGTGCATTATCGCCTTATCTAAATCAAAGAAAGCACCAGGATGGCCACTAATGCTTCAAACTACGAACGAAATGAGGTCAGCGAGGATTGACTTTCCATGCCTCGCGGTCATTAATGGGATCAAATGGATCGGGACTGTTCGCGTGAAGAGTGATAAATTACCAAACCGAGCTGATATAAATTTAAACTTAGGATTAATGGTAGTTTAAATGGACTACCCAATGGCCATGCAATAAACTGAGTTGACGCCAGACATCTTGGCCAATGTAAAAGATGGAAGAGGTACCAAACGCCATTGGAGGATTCATCGTTCGTTTAGAAGTGGAGAATTAGAAGGTAAAAATGAACAAACCTTACTGGTTCGAAGGATCCTGAAAAATAAATTGGAACGTTCTTGGTAGAAATTTGCTAGACATCTCACCAGCATGTCGAGTTTTTTTGTACATTGTACACCCTCGAACATTTAATCAAAAGTCCCATAAAATATTCATCAGCTTGTGTAAACACATGTGTGCGACAAGAAATTAAAAATTCTATTACCATGAACAAAAGCTGCAAAAACTTACCGCATGATTTGAATTTACCCGTTCGCTTGTCACCACTCCGGACGTTTTGCCTCTCCCTTGTATTTACTGTTGAGGGACGATGAGAAATTGTACAGTCCTGCGTTGTTTTGAGCTTTAGGATCGTGAAAAAGGAAAAAGGATCATGCGACGGATTCCACAAAACACCTACAGAGCAATAATTCCGAAATATGGATGAACCATCTGTGAAGTATTAATGGAATGTTTTTATCTTTCATCCATACCGATGGAAAAAGAGACATTCAACGTATGTTTTCCACATAATGAAACATTGAACAAACCCATTGGATCATATCAGCCTTTTGAAGCTCTCATGGGGCATTGTTTCAGGCAGCAAAAGTCATGACCGCTGCAAGCCCGGACAAAACATGACGAACCATAAGGGCTTTTTCAGCACTTTAAAATAATTAATGTACTATCCTTCGGGAGATTAATCTCCACCTCTGCTTCGGGCCGTCAGTAAAGGACCATTTAGGTGGAATCGTTACATATGCTATCTGCTGTCGTCGGGTCAATCCCTCGGGGACGATAAACGTCGCCTGACGAGGCGTCATCCATTTGAAATCGGTCATTCTCCGCCGAGGTAACGATTGCATCGACATAACACACCATTACTTAAACCATAATGGGAGGTGGAAAGATTGATATCAAAAGTTGCTGGCGAAACGCATAAAGGGACGAATAAAAAACCAATTAACAAGCCCTCAAGAGTGTTCAGTGTCTCTTTTAGCACTTCCGATATCCACCCGCGAGGGACTGTTGTAAATGGGCCGACTAAACGGTCTCTTGCTCCGTTAAAACAAGGTCGTTAAAGTTCGCAACGATTGAAATAGTCATGCCGCGTCGGTACCGGGAAGAGTAGTTTTATTGCAAGCATAATTTATCAATTTTTGGGAACAAATTAACTTCATCTAGAGTTCATGGCTGTTCACGTGCGCAATGAAAATTATTTTACTCATGGAGTGTCAGAACACATTTTGCATGGGTGTAGAACCATGTGGACCAAGAGGGAGTGATTACCATCTAGGTCGAAGCCTATTTCAATTCGCTTGAAAAGCTATTTAAAGAGCTATTTAAAGCTATTATTAGAAGAATTGGCAAGTCTTTCGCTAAAATTCACAACACAAAAAAATGTGCGTTACATAGGATGTTAGCTACGTACACTAACCGTTGAAATAAAACCAGAGAGGTTGGAACTGTCCTTGGCATGGTAGTATTGCAAAACACAAACTATCGAGGCTTTCATATGATTTCTCAGGATGGTAAAGCAGAAATAGCAAAACAACTAAAACCGCGTATCTTCTACCCACCGCAGGACTGCTCCCGACGACAGATTTATGTCTTCCGCTCAAGTGAACGGAACTAAACTATCCTTTTAACAAACGATTTTCAATGACACCGCATTCGCCACGCGTTTTGCCCGTGTGGGGTCATAAATCTCGCTGCCAGCTTCCGTTCGTACGATAGAGTAAACTTTTCTTTCCAAACCTTAATCGCCTACCAGAAAGCAATAGATAACACAGAAAAGTTAACTTTTTTCGGCAAACTGTGGTGATACAAAACAAGGAAGACAAAAATGGCACTGATAAAACTTTTTCTCAAAGCTCGTAAGTAATTTGTTCAAATATACTTTGATGAAGTGTGGAATAAATTTGAAATCGTGTGATGCAATGAAACAGTTGGGTTGATTTAGTTTAATCCTTGTCAACTCGTTCAAAAAGTGATGAAAAAATTAAAACTACAGTCCAAGGTTTACCAACATAGAGTAGGAGAAAGAAAACAAGGCAATCTCACGGTTTATTTTGCTGGTTTAGGACTCATTGGCTGAAGTACGTTTATGTATTGCAAATAGTTTTGTGGTCTCAAATCGTTTGTTGTACTCTATTGTCTCTTACACACATGACTCAAAGTTTATTTGCCTTGTAATCAATAATACTTCCCGGTTACACACAAGATATTGATAAGTTTACTGGTGTTTTGCTGCTTTTACTTTCAACAACCATTTCACAAGCATTCAGTTGAACTTCAGTTTAATTCGCATTGCCTTCAAATTCACTCTATGACTAAACCTAAAAAAATGTATTTGTAATTATGTTGCATGCCGTCGAAACATCACTCTGAAACATTTTATTCTAAGCTTTTTATCGAATATATTCTCTGCTTGCCAAGGAGGAAATATGATAAGCTTTCAAGTCAAAACTGAGCTCTTATCGAAAAACGACGTGCCTTATTCATGTTTGCATTGAATTCAGTGTGAGTACGCAAGACGATTGACATACACGCAAGAAACGATACAAGTCCTTGCTTGCAGTTCTCAGAAACAGCTTTTATCCCTCCGCCTGGGTCACGCATAAAGTGCCTCAATCAGTGGACGACTTCGCGACAGTTATCATATTTCAATTCTACTCGACAAAAGAGCTATCAAGGCTACATTCTGCTGAGTTTTGGGAGCCGGCATGCCAATCGCGAACTTACTCGAACGAGACACGATGACATAAACTTGTGCTTTGGACATTTCTGCGGCCAAAGTTTCGTTGTGTGACAAGTTTGTGGAGAGGAAAGGGCAGTGGACCACAAACGAAGCGGTTTGGTTGTTGGTGCAAACTTCAAATATTTTCTTATGGTGCCTTAAATGATGACGAACTTTTCGAAGTCGTTAAAATTCGACTTCAAAATTGCACACCGAAAATTTTACTTTTGCTACAAATTACCTCAGAAAAGGGATTAGTGTTTCACTCAGAACAAATTAATTTGAAAATAATAATAAATATTGAATCCTTAAAAAAAGGTACAGATTCGAAATAAAAGAAAATTGATTCCAATAAATCCTCACAATCACATGTTGAATCCTTTGGCAAGGATTGATTTACAATGCAAACTGATTTAAATAACATTTATATCCAATCTTTGCCAAGAGTGAAACAGAAAATGTTGCCTACCCTCGTAAGCCGTCGTCGGAAAAGGTCACTGATAAATGGTTCAATTATATTCAATTTTTGGTACATTCCATTACATTTGACCTGCTTGCTCGTGTGTGTCATGCGCAAGTGTCAGAATCGTGATGTGTCCGGCGAGGACATATTTCTCTTGTTTCGTTCATTTCTGAGTCCTTTTTCAGGTTCCTTGCCAACAGCGCAAATGATTCATGGGTTTTCGTCGTTATGATATGAAATATATTTTAATAAGTTCTGACGTGACTCGTACGCCTGCCCTGTTGGTGGTGTAGTAAAATAAATGGCTTTTGATGCAAGGTTCGTTATGAGTAAACCTTTTTTTTGTCCTCTACCATTTTTATGCAGCATCGTTATGTCTTTACAGTGACCGTTGGTCATGCGACATGTTTTTGTTACGTCAGCCGTGCAGGCTCCCATTACCTATGTCAGCAGAAGATGAACAGGTGACGACGAAAGGATTTTTCTGCTTCATCACATCTCGAGCTGAAGGTTTTCATCCGACACCAAAAACGAGTTGGTCATTCCATTTTGACTCAAAAAGGGATGGGTTCAAATTCTTTCCAAGCATCATTTGTTTCGAAGTCACAAAATATTTGCTTACATCACCTCTCATATCTGATTCAGTCATCATCTCGCATTTTGTATCCATAAAAAGGTCGGACTTTGGTATGATACTTGATTGAAATATGGGTTTTATACATTCACTTCGCATGGCGAATTTAATAATTGTTACTTGACATCCACAATTGATTCAGAATGCTCCAATATTCGTAAATGGCAAAATCGTTTTACAAAATTATATTAATAAAAATATTTGTGTTTTGAAGGATGCAGTGGAAGAATAAACTTATTCTCTAAGTTTCTCATTAACGACATGAATTGATATCAACCATTTTTCTGTATCCGTCTGTTGCGTTCAAATTATTGGTGTTTCCTAAATATGGTATAGCGAGCATGTTTATATTTTTTTTTACAACTTCCTCCACTGATTTTCAGCACGAATAAAATGACGAACAAGACACATATTTTCCCAATTATTTCTACTACTATGCTATGGACAAAAGTTATGTTATTGTAAAAAATTAGACCGTAGCTTGAATATTTCGCTGAAAATAAATGTCATACACTAGTGAAACATTTTTAGAATTAAGTTGTTTGAACTATAATAAACAATAGTACAAAGGAGACGACACAGAAAACCCGTAAATATCACGGCAGGAGCTAGTTCTGAATAATTTTGTTCCAAATAACGTTTCTTATATCTTCGCCAAGGTCTGAAGCTTGGCAATTATCCTTTGCTTAGACTTTGTAGCTGATAATGGGCTATAATTATGCCTTTTGTGAGAGACGAAATTAATTATTCCAAAAATGCAGTTTATTGTTGAGTGAGCCTCATAAATCGTTTCCGCTTCCCTTGAAGAGCGATGTATCCCAGGCAAAAGGGTTAGGGTGAACTTATTGCTTCGTGAGTATACCTCGATGGGGTTGTATAATTAGTTTCCCTCTAGAAATATTACCAGCCGACAAAGATTTGCCTCGGTAGGAGAATGGTAATAATCCGAGAAAAAACGAGTGGTCAAATTATTGAAGTCCTTTAAGTTCGTAGGACCACGGTTCGTTGGTTGAATTTATTTAAGATCATGCTACCCGGTGCTGCCAGTATGTTTCGAACATGTACACTTCCCTCATCAACGCTTCCACTCTGCTTCAGTACTCTTCCACTCATGGGAGTCTGTGTTGTGTGCGGTTGCTTCAAGCCAGAATAACATTATTTCCTTACTTTCTATGCAGGTCAGGAGCGTACAATCGAGTTTCGCAAGGACATGTGCATGCTCCTGATGTTGCATCACAGGAACCGCCCGCTGCAGAACTGGCAACAAGTTTCCCAGTCACCTTTTCATCGTGTATACATAGAATGGTTACGGAGTATTCTGCAACGACGGTAGAATGACTTTGTGAAACCATGCACCCGCATGCATGTATGCAACGCTGCTCAACCATCGCAGGACAAAATGAAGAAGAGAACAGAAAAATTAACTTGTGGCCATTCAACACAGGGACATAGTGTCTCCCGCACCATACCTTCTCGTCATCCATATCCCAGGGCGCAGGTCAAACGGAATGATTCTTCCATTTGTTTCGAATTGTTAAGACCATCGTAAAGAGGTGTCTCCGGTGAAATAGAATCAGGGCAATAAAGCACAGAAAGGAGTACTGAAAAGGACATAGCAAATTTTCCCGGATCGTTCGCGACGCTTTAGAATTTTTTTTTTATGGTTGACGACGGCCAGAGTGTTCTATCGGGTCTTATGGGTTCGTGATTCTGTTCACTTGCCCTGTGAATGAGGGCGGTGGATTAAAGGGGAATATAACGGTTGACTGGACAAGAAGAAGGGGAAGAGTTTACCGTTCTACCGACTTTTACACAAGCGAAAAGAATAAAGTTGCTTTACGAGCAGTGCAACAAATTGCGCTTTGTTCGGGGAGATTCGTTCCCTTGGGTGGAAAAATTCTTTCTCAAAGGAAACACAATCCTGTTACTCTAGCACGGCAATGAAGTGCATTTTGTAAGGATTTTATTAACACCTTTCCAACCGGCGAAAATCATTTTTGTTTACACTCTTCCTTTACATCAAACCAAAATTGACACAACCAAAGTAAAATGCACAACGACGGCAGGAATGGAATAGGTTCAACGTCGTAAAGGTAAAATTCCATTGAAACACAAGTGAATGTTGTGAAAATTAAAGTGTATCTTTTATTGTCTCTGTAGGAAATCTGTTCTTAACATGCACAACATATTGCACAATGGAAACGTAATAATTTATGATTTAAAAAAAAGTAAAATTTTCTAAGCCATATGAGAATAGAATTGTGTAGCTCTGCTTATAGTGTTCAAAATTGGCGTTATTTTACACCAATTATTAGCAAAGAAATATCTTCAAGCGTCAAACAGCCTGCCTACTTAAACCCATAAAAAAGAATGCTTTCAGAAATAAAGAAAATTCTTGCCCAATGCTAAGTGTCGTGGAACTCCTTTTATGCATATTTTACGAACCTTGAAAGTGTGTAAGAAAGTATCCTGAACGTGAACCCACCGGGAAACGGAAGCGAAAACCGTGACGAAAGTTCATTCAGGCGAAATGGACATTGGTTATTCAGATGGCGTTGCAGTCGGAAGGAAAATAAGAAATTTTAAAGAAAGTGCGAGTGCAAGAGCTCGTTTTCTCGGTAAATTTGTTCGCTGCGGGTGAGTGTGTTTTTTCAAAAGAATGTTGAAAAAGGAAAAGGCTCGCCACGCTTACTTAAACCCTTGAAACTGGAATCCAAGTTGAGTGAAATCTGATGGTTCTGTGGAAATTATTTAGTTTTATTTTCAATCGGATAAATTGTATCTTCAAACGCTGTTTAATCAGTTAGAAAAATGCCAATTATGATTGAAAATATCAATCAATTCTGCTATTGAAGTAATGTCATCGGTATCGATTAAGCAATACTATCAGATAAAAGGGTCAGAATAATTTGCCCACAGAAAAATGGTTCACCTTGCACACTCCTAATTTTGCCGCTGTCCTCCACAGTTTAGCCTGATTTATTGCGTGGAAACTTCTGCTGGAACCATTAGCTTATAGTCACATCGGTAGTCTAAAATTTCCAGTCCACTGAAATCAGAAAAGCTTGCTGACAAATTGGAAATTTACAGATCCAACACCAGGAAAAGGGAAACATGACCGTGAGGAAGGGTAAAACAACCCAGTGGGGTTTGGTGAGAAAACAACAGTTTGCTCATGTCATGGCTGGTTGCCATGGCCTTATTTTGCTTATTGTTTTCCCTTCATCTTCCTCCTTTCCTACATCCCCGTGACAGTGCCATCGTTTTCCGCAAACTTTTTGAACAAGATTTATGAATCTCTCATTACGAAGAAGAATTTTCCTGCCCGGGCGTGGAAAACGAATGAAAATTTCCCGTATCTGCTACTGAAAACTTAATGATTCGGCAGATTCTCCGACCACTTGCCCGCTCGAGTGCCGGCGAAAAGCTGTCACACCGGAAAAGTGCCCCGGGTTTGTACATGGAGACCAGGAGCGCGACATACCACAATAAAGAAAATAAAATCAGCTCGAGAGATGTCCCCGCCGTGCAGTGTTTTATCTTATTTAGCAAACGAATGAAAGGACTGCTTTTTTTGCATTTTTGTCAAATTTACAGCGAACCGCGAGTGGAGTGGGTGGTAAAATTCCTAAACAGACGAGCCGAGCCCGGTCAAATTGGGCTGCGTTGAAACCGGGACGTCAAAAGGGGGGGTTTTGGTGTCCCGCGGGGTTCGCTGTCCTCCCTGCTTTACGCCCGGACACCACAGTGGGCAAAATATCACTCCAGCAGACAGCATGAAAAATGGACGGCAATTAGGAGGGAAGTTTTCGTTATCTGAAATTATTTTTGCTGCGCTTTTGCTTTCGATGAACGGTTCCCGCGTCGAGCACGATAACTCAAACATGATGAGGAAAAAACTAAAAAAATAACACAACAATGTGCCCTGTCTCACTTCTTTCCACACATAATTTAAATTGGTTAAGGATTGCTCGTTTTGTTGTTCACAAGTTATTTTTTCTTAAAAAAATGTTTTTGGGATTATCATAAGTCTGCTTAAATGTATAAAATCAGTTCATTTAAAGAAGTAAATCAAAACAAAAGCTTTCAAAAATATATAAAATATAAAATGATCTACTATACCCAAAATAATGCTCTACATCCTTCACCCGTCTATGATCCTTCATCCATAGATTGAATTGAAACGAACACGTTTCATTTTATGAAAGATTCTACCGGATGTGGTTTTTCCTATTGTTTTTTTTTGAAACACTCCAATAAAAGATGAGCGCATTGATTTAAGCAAGGCTTACCACAAACGCCACGAGAGTCACCGATAAATTCATTGACGAAGAGAAACCGAAAACCACCATCATCACAAACACGCAAGTTCTATCGACTTGTCCGGCTGATGGACAACCATGGGTTCATAGCTCGTCGGTTGGGGTTAGTCATCCAATATTTACAACCAACATCACTCGACCAGTGCCTTTTCGAACGAGGTTAACTGTACTAACCCGTACATGGTTGGTGCTACATCATGTGTCACATTGAGGTTACGCTGTAACATGGTGGCATCGTTCACCGCCGAACCCGTCTGATGTGTCTGTGCTTGACACCTAAGTTCACCGAATAATGCCAGTGGTTAGTATCATAGCTGTTGATTTATGTACCTATCATATGACTTCGTCGTGTAACCAGTGTGATAATGCATTGATAGGTAACTGACAAAACGTCCGACAAGCTTAAGTGAAACCTTGATTTAACGAACAGCTAAATTGGCAGTCTTAGTCTGATGGTTTGGTGTTTTGAATGTTCGTTAAGTTTACAACACTCAATTTACTGTTGCACAAATTGTTGAACATGATGCACTCACACATTTTCCTTGATGCCAGTACTCTTCAGGTACCGGATATTGATGATGCCATGTTGCGCCATTAATTATGATTTACCATTACCACCCCCACTAAATCAACGATTCGGTTTTCTGTTGATGGTGGTGTAATTATGGTTACGTTAGGGTCGGAAAGTTTATGCAATAATGATTCAATTAGCGCAACGCTAACTACGAATCAGAGAGCATTAGGGACCATCTTCAACAACACAAAAATACAAAGCACTTGCGTGTCGTGGTTGATAACATTTGGAAAATTTTATTTTTCAGCGACGCGTCCTATTTTATGAATTATTTCATGCCTCAAAAATCTAAAACAATAAGAATATTCAATATTTTAATGCAATGTAATGTCAAAAAAATACTGTTTTTCATTCCACTACACATTTTATTAAATATTGTAATTGGTGGAATGGAATAAATCCAACCACCATAATGCTATCTAATTTGAAGTATTCTACCCACTTCATCACAATTAAAATCGTCCACTATTGGGACCACTTTATAAAGTAATCAATGAAAAACCAGTTTGTGTTAAACATGTGTTATCTAACAATTATTATTGTAGTTGGTATTCGCTGGATAGAAAAGAGAAAATAAAAATTTATCAAGTAATTAAATTAAAAGATGATGATGGAGAAAAATTAATAGCAATAAAGTTATAATCGCTTTCGTTGCCATCTGTGTAATTTATTAAATGACACTTAATGTCTACTAATTGCTTTTCACGTAAGTGATTTTCTCTTCCACTGTTTTTTACCCTCATTGAAAAATTAATCTCGAGATAGGATGCTGCATCTGTCGTTCTTTGTTTCAAACAGAAAAAGAATAAATTATCAAATAGAATAAAAAGACAAAGGGGAAAAAGGAGTGTAGAAAACACTAAATCAGATCTGCGAAGTATATATTCTGTTGCTCGTAGTTTCTTCGTTGTATGTAAGGGAAAAAACGCTTCTCAAATTACAGAAGTACCTTGAGAGATGCCAACAACGAATCCATTTTAACGATGCTCGTTGTCTTTCGCTCTCAACTCCTCGGTGCAGTGTAATTTCAGCATCATTATGGAAAACTATTGTTTCCTACGTTCTGATATCTTTATAAGTTAATACTGTAACTCTCACTGCAAGTTAATTCTATAACACTCTTACAATAAGATGAGTCTTCTATTCAGGAACGTTGCCATCGTACTAACAGATCTTTGTATGCTGCTTTGCGTAATGCGGAATTGGCATGGTTTTGTCGTCGAGAAAATATGCTTTCAAGTAAACAAAAAGGTGTAGAAGGACTTTAAAAAGACGCTAAAACGCTCAGTGTAGTGTTGGCGCCTCCTGGCAAATTTCTGCTTCCTACAAACGTCTCATAAAACTTCAATCTGACACGGCTGGAATCACTTTTTATTTGCAGAACGATTCGAAAAATGTCTTCACGGTGCTCGAATCATGACCGATGGAAAATAACCATGTTATGTAACAATCTTGCACCCTGCGTGGAAAACCGCTGGTAGAGATGTCCTAGATGCAAAATGCAATATTTCAACTTGTTACATATAATGTAAATATTAGTTTATGGCCGAAGGCAATCAATTTGACTCACGTACATAGGATCTAACAGGGCAAGAAGATGAGAGAGGATAGTAAACAGATCCTAGAATGTAAGCATACCGTCGGGCTGATAGTTTTGCCTAGTGAACTGAAGTGCAACATGAAATAGTAGGAAAAGAGTACTCTAAAAAGAAGGCAGAGATACCTGTCTCAGTGGTATTCGAGACGATTTCTCATCGTTTTGTTGATTCCAGGGTCCCCGGGCTTCACTTGAATTGCGTCAGTCAGTGTGTTTACACTCCAATTGGCAGAACGATTGAAAAATTGCTCTCTGGAAGTAGAACAGTTTTGTGGAATCTTCGGTGATTCGTTAAACTTCTCTTCAGTAAAGTTAAATCAGTTTAAAAGTAGAAAAATCTTGCTGAAGGTTTTTTTAAACTTACGCTGCAAATATTCTGATGGTTACCTTACATATTTAAAATAAAATACAGAGATATTTAATGAGATAATGTTTTTGTAGCATTATTAAGAACGAAGAGTTTCATGTTTTGAGACGGAGAGTCTAAGCACACCTAACCAAACAATTATGAAATACAAACCAGAAAATATTGAAAAGTATTTTCGAATTATATACAAGTAGCTATTGAAAATTCTAAGCATGTGTATCTACGCCTTATCCCTCCCTTCCTTAGCCGTGGTTAGGCTATAATTATAGCCAGCCGTTTTAAAACAGTTGGATGCTAAATAAAACATTGATATGCATGTCAACAATACTGATTGATGCCCGTATGTCAAATGTCACAAGAAGCCAACATTTCTTGATAATCGTAAAAAAGTATGAGTTCTTCTCCATTTGCCTTGATGAAAAATTGTGAGTTATTATTCCATTCTGCCTTCATCAACTAGTCCCGATTTAGTAACAACTTTGACAAATATTGACTGCTTCAAAATTAGTCATCCAACATTCCACGAAGGTTATGAATCAAGATCGTTATTTTTTGACAATGCTAGGACGGTTGTCATTTCGTTCATGACAGAAATGTGGAATTGATAGTTTCATAACATTTTAAATCTAAATGAAACCACACCCGCGTGCCTTCATGGACTAGAAAAATTTGGAAAAAACATAACTCTGCCGAATGTAGAATGTGCTGACCCGATCGTTTTATCAAAGGTTCATTAAGTCATTCAATTCTTTCGAATAAATAAATAGATAAAATCGTAACTGCTCTAAATGGAGCTAACGTACCTCTCTTGAAGCAACGCTTCATTAGGTCCTTTTTTCGAGATTCACCATCGCAGCAAAATTCTCATTTCACGGAACACATGACACAAATCGAAGACAAAATTGGCAGCCATTAATGGGTATCTGGAGGATAAAATAGCACGACAAACGATGCACTAACGGAGCGGTTCAAAGCAAGAAAGTCAGGGGTCAGAGGGCCCGCTGTGGGGAGTTTTGTGCAATCACCGTTTTCAAATTGTGTAAATCGAAGCCAAATGATGCTGGCATCGCGATGATAAATAATGTATGCATCCGGGGAACGTGACGGGAATTATGACAGTCGATGCACATTTTACCGAGGTTCTCGATGGCCCAGATTTGCCTGTCGGGGAGCATGTAACACTATCGTGATGGTATTGGTAGAGTACGAATTTAAACAAAGTAATATACGATTAACGGGGGCAAATTGATTCTTGGATTGACGTGTGACTGTAATATGAATGGTACTGTGTTACTAAAAGGCACTGAATAAGCCAACACAATATTCTACAACTACAAAAATAAATTTCCACTGCCAGGTGCTGGGAAAAAAATATTTCGACGTTCAAGAAAGAGTTGCCACCAGTTTCACCAGGGACTGATTTGGTTGAACCGAATCTACCACATCACGATTTAATAAAAACCCCACATATTTAACATAACTTTGCACTGCCAATCGTAAGGAGCGCTTTTTCGCATTCGTTATGTATAAATTATTCTGCAGCGATGCTTGGAATACGAAAAATTCGAAAAGCTATACTAAGCAGTCGTGACTTTGGCTTTGCCTTTGAAGATTGATTGAAAGGATTTAGGTAAACGATTCAAAATTGCTTTTTAAAGTAGATAGCAAATTTCATATAATTGTGCCTGAATGATTTGAGATGCAAATTCTTCTACGTTTCGCTCATGGAAGAGTTAGCATGAGTTAGTAACTATGCTTCCAACGGGATATAACTTGTTCGTAGGTTAAATATTTTAGGTACTCACATTTATTGTTTGTGGAACATTTTATTAATTTAAATTGGATTAATTTTAGTCATATTCAGTTGACATAAATGGCTAAATTCAAATGGCTAAATTCAATGGAAAATATTCTAGAAAAAAGATGCTTAAACATGACTCTCCAATATTTTTGGTAACTAACATTATGCTGTTTTGATGTTATAATATACAAATTTAGTTTTGCAACTCTTAAAGATCAAGATGACTCTTAAAGCCATTAAGATGTTACCCTTTTCAAGATACTCTCCCTTTAATTTCACTTTTGCACGAATCCCGTCGGTAGCGACACAAACCGGAACGCATAAAAGTGAAGTTGCTTTAATTTTGTTAAAATTAAATCGGCCAAATTAACCTTGTTAGCTTGACATGCTTTACGATCCAGCTCTTTGCTAACGAACAACGCTTTTATTCCTTCACTGTCGGTACTCCTCGATGGTAGCTAGTGCAGAACTTTTACGCCTTGCGCCACGGCCAGACTGCTTCAAATTGACGAAAGGAGGAGTTCTCAGGCGTTGTATAATAACACATGGACCCAGCCAGCCTAAGTGATGCTTGAAACGCGCTGATGGTAACCCGACCGAGTAGGAGCACATGTAAACAACGCAAATGGCGTAGAATGACGTTCAACGAGCCGCTTCAAACGATACAGTGGATGTTTTCGATGGTCAAAATGTTAAGAGTAAAATAAGGCATCAAATCAGACTGTGACGAAAATGAAAATCGAGATAAATTTCGTTTTAAAATTTTCAGACTCGATAAATATAATATCGGTAATGTTCGTAAAGAGCGTTAGATAATTATATTTGGGCATCACATGGAAGTTCTCGTCCCTTAGTTCACGCTCTGCTCAGTTATGTCATGGTAAAGAGGGTATATGAAAACCCATTTTGACTCCTCGAGACATTGGCGGGAAGAATTTGTACTGCGTGGCCAAGTTATAACTCACTGCTTTCAAAGTAACTCTAACTATTTTCTTTCTCTCACTCTGACAGAGCACCCGTTTTTTTTCGAATGTAGTCGTAACGACTGTTCGCTTCACGAAAACCAGCAATGTTCATCCTTTAGTTTGTGCATCCTGCTAGATTTCATGTGCCTCCTTTCTTACTTTTATTTTTAACAACGCGAAAGGTTTTAAGAGTCCCAATTTCATGCGCAGCTTATTTCCTCAGTTGTTTGAAAATGGTGCATGGTAATGATTTTGTTGTATTAATCCATGTTAGTTACGCTTCATTTGCCAAAAGTTTCTTTCTGTTTTTTACTTATCAAAGTTTTGTTTTACGTATAACAATTTTCCTAGCGGTCCTTATGATTCTACACTCTGATTTCTTTGGCATTTATCAGAGATTAATTCTTCTACTTAGTATGGTACATTTTTAATTGATTCTGTATTACAAATGTATTCTGGAACTATTATTTTATTCTAAATAGTTAGTTTAATTTGTGGGTATGCTCTGAGTGTTGATTTATTGTACTGAACTTTTCAATTCTGTACTTCAATAACTGACAACTGAAAACAAACACCTCCCTTTGTTTTGTATAAGAAGTATCAACACAAAAGCAGCGCACCAAACATAACACATCAACAACTCCATCTTCTGCGGTTGGAGGGACTGATAGAAAAATATCTTTGTCTTGCCGAATAACCGTTGGCCTAGATCGAACAAATAACTATAAAATCTAAACAAAATTATCCTCCTCCAGGTCGATTTTCCCCATCAGACATATCTCCCGTTGGGTTGCCTTCTTCACGCCGGCCGATGTGGCTTTCGCTGAGTTCGCAAACTGCCAAACGGTAAATATAGTTATAGGTATGTTGAGTAGCGTTTTGCAGAATCAATTGAGCAGAACCGGAATGGACTCGTGTTTTCTTGCGGTGAACTTCGATGTTCTAGTGGAAAACATTGGCATTACAGCCTCAGGCACACGGGTATGAAACAACATTGAGCAAACCTTTCCCTGGTATGTTAAGGCCTCCTTTGAAGAGCTTTTGAACATCGACAAGAGATGTGTTTGCTCAGCACGAAACAATAGTTAGCTGAAACCACTACCACCACCTTCCACGTATTACTTTTCTCATTCCGTCTTCATCGACCCGCATGTCAGCAACAAGAGCCCGATTGGCATCCCACGTCACCTGAGAAAGCGGGCAAATGCAAGTAGCTAACAGAGAAATTGTGAATTTTACAGTAGGTAGAATTAGTGCATTTAGATGTTTCTGTCGCCCCAGGAAACGGGTTTAATTGAGTGAAATACAGCTATTATAACGAACATGATATTACCGTTACCTATAGGTTCATTAGATTTGCTTCATAGTTTGCCCTGAAGAAGCTGAAAAGGCTTACATATCTTAAAAAAGAGGTCTTATTGTTAGATTCATTCGTTTGTCATGCAAAAGCACTCAGCTATATTTGTTATTTGGAACAACTATATCATACTTTCAGGAGCGTAGATTTTCAAAAAATGTTTTGAGATATATTTTGAAATTATCCATTATCACAGTTATGTTATTATTAATATTTGACAGAGCGCATAACACACCTTGCACCTCGAGCGTAGTTCATTTTACCACTCCGGTAAAGTTACCGCAAACTGTACTTGGATTGTTTGTAGCCACTTTCAGTTTACTTTTAAACACCATTGAAACTATTCCTTTTTACGCTTTACTTTTCTTGGTTTTGCTCAGTAGAGCCGATATCGGAAAAAACTTACTCAAGAAAATAGTGGAAGCTTTCCAATAAACCAACAGAGTGCAATTGCTACAATTGAGTAGCAAAAGTTTAAATTGCTTCCATGAACTTCCAGGAAATAGCAAGAAACGAACATACATTGTGGCTCGGCACGGAATCGAGGATGGCTA
>KE525293.1:758106-773450 GCA_000441895.2 Anopheles sinensis | reverse complement strand
TCTGAATCGGTAGGAGGACGAGAATCTAGGCAGGGGCCTCATTTACTCTTTTACCCGTTATGTTCTTTTAACCGAACCGGTAGCGTTCAAAGATTTGAAATTACCGCTATGTTTTGTCATTTTGCATAACTTCAGGTTTGAACGGGTAGGAAATCTGAATCGGTAGGAGGACGAGAATCTAGGCAGGGGCCTCATTTACTCTTTTACCCTAAATTCAATTGATCGTATAAAGTCATTGTGTTAATCTTCTATATTACTTGGAGAAAGCTTTTCTTGTACTGCTGATTTTTTTTTTGAATTTTAAAGTTGATTTTAAGCAAGTCATTGCTGGATTTGATAGTGGCTATTGGCAAACTGCATGCCGTGTATAAAGAAACAGTGTTGAGAACCGTTTAGTATACAGTAGGAGTGCCGATTTAAAAAAATGCATCTCGCACAGTGTTTGGTAAACGTAAAGATTCCGAAACTAGAGAGTAACCGGTTCGATGTCGATCCGTAATTTGCCAAAATTTCGTAAAAACTCTCACTATCTTACACTCACCCGATCGATTTTTTACCAATCAAGATATTTAAATGTTTCAATCGTTTAAAGATACTATCATTTGATATGATCTGCATAAGACAAGTTCTCCAGTCGTATCCGTAGCGTCGCATTTTCGAATGTCTTGAATAATCTGTTCAGCATAGATTATCGTTCATTGCATTTCATTTTTAGTGTAAATTTAACCGTTCGGTTCGACCCGCGTACGGCACTAACTGTTCATCACTTGTACTACATGACGTGAAAATCGATTCGCCAAAAATAAATTCGATTTTTCGACTGCATGACTTTAATTCTATTCGACTTCGGATATGAAACATCTATAGAACTCCCACTTACCGGCAGCTTCAGTCGATCGATCAGACGCTTCTTGCCCGAAATCTTGAGCGTGCGTTGGCGGCGCAACTTCTTCCGCTGCTTCACGGCCTGCTGCTTGTTGGGCGACTTTTCCTTCGCCTCGTCGGCGGAGCTGGATGAAACGTCGCCCGGCGCCTTACCGTCGGCGAACAGGACTGTTTTCTTGACCGCATTTGCACTGAAATGGTACACGAAAAAAAGGGTGTATGGTGTGGTGTGTGTATCGAACCGGTGTGTGTGTGTGTATTTCCTATCGACTTACCTTCCCACAGCGTTCGGTTGTTTGGCGACTTTGAGAATGCTCTTCTCGTACGAGCGTCCGAGCGACGCGAGCAGATCCGCCTGCTTGATCGTCTCGAACTCTTCGTCCGACGACGCACTACCGCCCCCTCCACCGCCACCACTGCCTCCACCAACCCCACCACCGCTACCAACACTTCCACCGAGCGCATCGACCGTCCCGCCCGAAGAGCTGACCGTTTTCGAGTTCAGCAGCCGCTTCATCTCCGCCTGCAGCCGTTCCTTCCGTTGCCGCTTGTCCAGCCGCTTCTTTTCCCGCTCGGCACGAATCTTTTTCTTCAGCTCCAGCCGTCGGTCGTGCCGCTGCTGCAGCTCCTCGGCGGTGAGAATTTTCGGCGTCACGAGTGCCGACGAAGCGGAAGTGGTTGCGCTTTGCGTCGCAATCATGCCGATCGCGGCCGCTTCGGCCGGGCTGGCGGTGCTTGTGCCGTTGACGTCGGCGGAGTTGGTGGCCGAGGTGAGGTTAGTCGAACCGGGTGCACCGTCGCCAGCCAGCGGTGCGTTTGAGGGGACGATTTCGAGCACATTGCCGACCTGCTTCACTTGCGACTTGGAGTTGGCCCCGTCGGCCCCGGCAGGGGCGGCCAGGGGAGCGGAGCTAGTTGGCGGGGCGAACGGGAAACGATACAGCTCACCTGGAAGCGGCGGTCGATTGTGTGTCACGAATGCCATCGGGTAGCCCTGGTACGGGTGACTTCGGGGAGCCCACGAGGGTGGAGGGCCCCGGCCAGTGCCCGGGTAGTAGGGGGGTGTAGCGGCGTTCGGGGGAAGCCCTCGTGCACCGTACGAACCGTACGGCGAGCCACCGTACTGCTCCTGACCGGCCGCGTAACCCGCCGGCGGATAGTTGGCCGGATGATGGCCGCGTTGGTGGTACATGTCATGGGCGGGTGGATACTCACCGTACGGTGCATGAGGGTGGTGGTGGTGGTGGTGTTGCTGCATATGTTGGCCATGGGCATGATGGTGGTGCTTTCCGCCCGCCTTTCCACCACCATCCACCGTTCCGTTCATACCGAGCACGATATTAATCCGATCGTCCAGCGAGATCCGCTTCGGGGAGCCTTCTTCGCCACCTCCTTCGGACCCGGCGACCGCCGACGCCCCTCCAGTGCCCGGGTCCAAGTGTTCGGTGGGATGCGGTCCGTAGTAACCGGCAGCAGCGTACCCGACGAGCTTACGCTTCTGACTCTCCAGCTCCGCATCGCTGATCGTCGAGTCGGCCAGACTCTTCTTGTACCCGGTGACGGGCGAGTGGACGTTCGGCGAGGCGCCCGTGCTCGTGATGATGTCGATCTGATTCTCTCCGTGCAGCGTCATGGGCGGTGCGTCCTTCGGCGAGGGTGGACGACGGCCACCGTACGGAGACCGGGATCTACCACGCGCCGACCATTCACGATCGACCGAGTAACGACGCCGGGAACGACCGGCCGCCGTCCGTCGATTGTCACCGCGCGGACTCGGAGGACGACGCTGCGGGGGGCTAAGGCTGTGATAGCGCGAGCGTGACCTCGACCGGGACTTCGACGTGGATCGGCGCGTGCGATTGCGAGGGCTACGGTTTCGGCGATGCGTTGGACTGCGGGAACCACGCCGTTGGGTGGATCGTTCCTTCCGCTTCGCCGGCGAAGATCGATCCTTCCGCGAGGATCGCTTCTCTCGATCGCGTGACCTCCGCTTTGGACTACCGGCTCCCGAGGAGTGACGATCGCGCGATCGTCGGTTGTGCGACTCCGATCGCTTACGATCCTGACGCTCGCGGGAACGCTTCTGCCTCTGGCGGCTGGACTTATCGTCGCTCGAGCGGGATCGCTCTTTGGGTGGCTTTTGATCCTGCTCGCCCGACGGAGGACGCTCCGTTCCCTCGGCCGGTGGACCGGTGCCCTCTTCCTCGTCCTGTCCGAGCAACGCCGATGCTCCACCGCCCGGTAAAATCCTGTTCTTCGAAGGAAGCTTCAGTTTGATCGGTGTTTCCCGATCCAGCTCGAGCGGTTTGATGGAGGAGGCCAACGATTCCGTACCCTCGCTAGCCACGGAATCGTCGCGGATACTGTAGATCTTGGTTGGAGTTTGCTGAGTCGGTGGGGCGCTTCCCGAGGGCGGTGTGGGAACCTTCGGCAGCAAGTACTCCGGTATGACCAACGTTGGACGGTGCGGTGGAGTCGCTGGCTCCTTCGTTTCAGAGCTTCCGTCCTTCGCTTCAATACCGGTGGTTTTACGGTTTGGCTTCTGCTTTTCATCCTCGGACTCTTCCGTGCTGCTATGATCTTCCGAGTCCGAAGAACTCGAACTCGAAGAGCTAGACGAACCCGAAGAGCTCGATGAGTCCGAGCTCGAGTCGGACGAGGACGAGCTGGAACTGCTGGACGAACTGGATCGTTTCTTCTTACCTTTAGCTCGACTCGACGCACGTTCTCGTTCGGCTGCTTCGCCCGCGGAAGTTTGTGCGAGTGACTGCATGAAGCTTTTGTACTCGTCGGCCAGCTTCTCCGTGAACAGGGCTCCTCCTCCTACCGCTCCTCGACCTCCATGCTGCACGGAAGGGGCGCCTCGGTCGGTTCGCTTCAGTTTCTCCGCTTCGTCTAGCTTCGATTTGAACGACTTTAGCTGGTTCTGTATGTTCAGCAGGTCGTCCAACGGAATGATCTCCTCGTGCATGCTGCGCGGCTTCAGGTGGGCCCGTTTGTCCTCCCCGCTTGGCACTGGAACAGGCACCGCTCCCCCACCATTCGGGACGTCTTCAGGGGGTGGTGTATCGGGTTTGTGGTTCACCTTCGGAGTTCCCGCTCTTTCCACCACGGGAGATCCACCGTCAAGCGTTTGCTTGGACGGGCTGGTGCTTAGCGTTTCCTCGTTCCCTTCCGTTTCCCAGTTCGCCGCGTAATCGTCCGTGTCGGGGGATTCGCTTCCGTCCCGCCCGGAACGGGCAACCGCTTCGGGGACCTCCTCCTCATCTTCATCGCCCGAATCCGGTTGTTCGGGTGAAGCGAGCAGTTCGGGGTCGAGCATCAACTGACCGCTCGAGAGATCGTCCAGGAAGGAGCAGCTAAATTTCGGTTTGTTCGCCGGTGGACATGCGGCTTCCTTTTTTACTGCGACGGGTTTGTCCGTGTCTTTTTCTAGTGGCGCCTGCTCCTCGTCCTCTTCCGTCAGCGGTTCTTTCTTAACGATACTGCAATCGATTTTCACCTCACCGAGAGTCGTCTTTTCCTCCGAACGATCGCGTTCGTCCACTTTCTCCAGCTTTATATGCCGCACGAGCACCTCTTCTTCTTCACAGTCCCGCATCGGTGGTGTCTCTTCTCTTTTGGCGTTGTTCACTTGTTTCCTATCTGGAGTGGTCTGCGACCGTTGCTCCGTAGCGTCGTCCGACTTCCGTTCAACATCACTGTTCGCGTCCGACGAGTGTTCCCCATCACTGCCGTCGTACTCCTGCATGGCCGCCATGGCCGGCGTAATGGGCCGGACCTTTTTCACCGCCGATCGCTCCTCGCTGTGCTCCCGTTCGCTCGGTTCGGCCCAATCACGCCAGCTTATCGTCGGCAGTGTCTTGGTGTACCGCATCGATGACAGTGTTCCGCCGGGCTTGCGCACCGGACCCGCCTTCCGCCAAAACGGTGAACCACGGCGGGACGCCGGGAAGTCCTGAAAGCGTCCTCGCTGATGCTGATGGAAACCGCGACCGCGGCCGGCAAAGTTGAAACCGCGCGTAAAATGTGGCGGTCCCGGATGCGCCGGCCACTCCCGGGAATCCGTTCGCCGGGGATACGAATCGCGTGCCGGACTGCTGCTGCTACGACGATGTTCCCGCCGCCTGCTGCGACTACGGCTTTTGGAGCGAGAATCGCGTTCGCGATTCGCTGGCACGCTACGCTCTTCGTCGTTGATCTCTTCTTTCGAGCGCGATCGCCTACTTTTCGACTTTTTCTTCTTCGCCACGCTATCGCTCCTACGTTTGCTTTCCTTGCGGGAGTGTTTGCGAGCCGCTCCATCTTCCGTGGGTTGCTTCGACCGTGCGGGAGAACTTTTGCCCACCGTGGTGGACTCTTTGGAGCGGCTGCGCGATTTTCGCCGATGATGATGTCGATTGCGGTGATGACGTTCCTTCCCGTTGTCGCGCTCCTGGGAGGAGGTTCTTTTCTTTTCATTGCTCTTCGATGACCCCTTAGGTTCTGTATCCGATTTATTGTATTCTGAAAAAAGGCAAAGAAAAACAAACCAAAGCGGTGCAATAATTAATGTAAATTTGCAAAGGTTCACTAGAATTCTTCATATGCCATAACACATAAAGTGACCACTTCGCTAGCAAAGCGTACACTCATTCGCACTTGTGTAGCTTTTTTTCAGTCCATAAACATCAAGGCCTCAAACATGGCGTTTGAACACAGTATGGATGCTGCCACTCGTAGTGAGACGGGGTACGTTTACTCTTTTCCAGTTTCGTCGGATCATTCATTTTTTTTTTTTTACTCACTTTCGTTCGACGATATCTCCTTGGACGACTGACGATGAGAAGTTGAATCATCTGGTTTCTTTCCTCTTTTACCCCCTTCATCCTTGGATTTTCGCACACTTTTTTCCTTGTCTTTTCTGCGAACATCTGCCGGCCCAGTGACGCTTGGCGTATCCGCAAGGGCTGGTTTCGCCGCCGCCGTCGGCGGTGACATTTGTCGCTCCTCTTGCTCACTTCCGGCCATCGACGGCGAATGGAACTTACTGAGCTGCTCGGGTAGCAAATCATCCGCCAGTGGGAGCGGTGGCGTGCAGGAAGCTTCCCGTTCGGCATCCATCGTTTTTGCTCCGAGCGTTTGTTGCGGGAGTTGCTATGATCTAAAAGACTGGTCCAAGCACTCGGGCTTGAGCAGAGAAAACTCGCTTGCCTAGTTACGGCTACGGCTCCATGAAGACGGCTGGTTTTCTGTCAATTTGTTCTGCTCCGAGGTAAATGCTATGCAGAACTCTGCCTTTGCTGCGAATGCGACGTTGCTGGCCGGACACTAATCCGCTCGATTGACAGGCTACGAGCAGCGTTTGTGGCCGACGATAATTCGGCACGGTACGGCCAGCGCAAGCACCAGCAGAATCAATGCGGTTGCGAATGAAGTTTCGTTGCTATCTGCTTTCATCACCTTTCACCAGCTGCACCTGCAAATAATTACACTCACGAGCGGGCTCATTTGGCCTACCGGTACGGTCGGTACACGGCACGGGAAATTGTCGTCAACCCACTTGAAGGCTGCAGAGATCAGCCTTTTTTCGCGCAGAGGTTCGACGGATAAAGTTTATGAACTCGCTAAATTGCCGCCCGTGCCTCAAAAACCGTCATCCCCGCTTTTGGTGTTTATTAGTGTTGGCAGAATCGGGATTTGGAAGACTCGAAGATTCGATCCCTAGAGGGATTGTAAAGATTCAAATCCCATTTGACGGATTCTAGAGATTTGATTCGATTCCAAGGATTCGAATCTGTATTGATCTATTTGGGATTCGAATCTGTTTTGATTTGTTAGGGACACGTAATTGAGGAGTTCTACCATTATGTTTATCTGACGCAGTGACAATGATTCAGACCAGGACCTGGTTTACATGTTAAGCTTATTTTTGTTCAAATAAAGACTCGACATTGAGAATCGCGATTCATGATGAACAGAACTACTTACAGCGGTGAACCTCACATTGGAAATGTGTGACATGTTTTTATTACGCAAAAAGCGAGTTATCAGTATTGATCTGATTAGAGTTTAGATTAGGATAACCGATTTCCAGACCACCGTTGATTTGTTGATCACCACGACTGTTTGACGGATTGGGACTCGGATTTGGTGATTCGATTGCGAAGCAGAGATTCGATACCCCCATCACTAGAACAAGCCGACAGCACAGCTTGGCATAAACAAACTTCAAAAACCTTGGTCACAGCCTGAAATAATGGCTGAAATAGCTAATTTTTTAATAACTTTTTAGTTCCTGAACCGATTTGCACAAGTGACCCCTCAAATGAAAGGTATTTTAAAAACACGTAACTTTGTCACAAGTAAAATTTAACCATCGTTTCTTGTTTTGGAGAAAATCGGGGGCCGGGCGAGAGATAACACCGAAGGGCGAAAATCAAAGGAACCTTGGTTTGCGAAGCAGGCTTTTAAAAACCTATTTGCAAATAACTTGTTTGTTTCTCAACCGATTCGGACAAATGACCCCTCAAACGAATGGTCTTGAGAAGACGCGCAACAGAGTGTGAAGTATGTTACCAAAAATTGACCATCTTTTCTAGTTTTTCTAGCACTGCTCTCCGGGCGAAGAGAGGAGGATTGTCTCTCTCGATATCCGAACCGGGTCACAAATACATTTGCAACCGGTAGACCAACACATCCGCAAAGCGTGTATGGACACGAACCGGGAAAAAGCGGTTTACCGGTTCGGTACCGGTTCGTAGAACAAAACCCGGTTTCTTAACAATTTGTTAAAATCGAGAGCGGATTTCAAACCCGAACCTGTGAATAAAACAGCTCATCAAAGTCTAGAATAGCCCGCCGCATCGGCAATATGATTGAAAACAACTTTATGTAGATCTACTATTGTCTAATTGTTACTTTAGAAATTGGTTTAATTAGGATTTTCATTAGTTTCGCGTATGACTTGTGAAAAAGTCTGAAGCCTTTGCTCTAAGTGGCCGACGGACCGACGCGGTCACGGTATGATAAGTATTCACGACTATTTGATTATGTTTCGTGTTCTCAAGTCTTTTCCCCTGACTCGTTGGCGCGTTGCACAGATCCTAAGTTCGGGGCACTGATCATCCGAAAATCCGCTTTAACACCAGATTAACCGCACTCGCAGCGCACCTGTCCTCCGTACTCCTGTTGATTCCCTTTCGATGACCTTCTTAGCTTCTCGCAATGTTCACCAGATTTCCAAGCGAAGGGTCACCTAGCAATGGAGGATCATTACGCTCTAACGTATGGAAAAAAATCATAAAATGGACTTAGTTTCATCGTCGATACAACCCTCAATCAAAAATGTTTCATTACATCAAACATGTTCGCTCCACGGTAAAGCTGAAAGTGCTGGCAAAATAACAAAATGAGTTGCTTCACTGTTTTAGTCGATCGTGGTGATAGATTCAATTGGAATGTTACCGCTGTTACGCAGTTATTACAACATAATCGGCGACATGTATCACTGCAACGGCACATATCGCCAAAATCAAGTCAAAAATAGGAGAAAACCAGTAAAAAACCGGCACGTTCGGCGGCACATCCTGATACAACGGATTGTGATTCGGATTCGGAGATCCGGATCTCGGAATGGATTTGAATCTTAAGATTCGAATCCTTTCAGGGATTTGATTTTCCCACCACTAGTTGGCAGAAAAGGGATTCAGAAGATTCAACGATTCGATCCCTTGACGGATTCTAAAGGATTGGATCCCATTTAATGGATTCGGATCAGATTTGATTCGCTTAGGATTTGAATCAGTTTTGATTTGTCTGGGTATCGATTTGTTTTGATTCTTATTTGATTTATTTTAAACTTGATCCGAATTTATCTTAACTCGATTAAGACACAATGTGAGTCGCATTAGTCACGTCACGGGTCGACAATCCCGGATGACAGAAATTCAAAATTATTGTTCCTGTAATGTATTTGCAGTAATAGAAACAGCGGTAAAATCCCAAATGAAGCCCCCTCCTCGTTGCATCGTCGTCATATTTTTCCACAGTTGCGCCTTGAAAGTATGCAACGTTCAGTTTGAATTTTTGAACCGTTGAATTACCGTTGAAAGTAGAAACGGTGAGATTTAAAGGTTTTTTCTATTAAAAAAAACTGTATAATCCGATGAGTTTGACTGAAAAATGAGTTTGAAACGAAGGCGCGCCCGCAGCGAGCGCAGCGAGCGGACTGCGCTAGGTCTACCGGAAAAGGGAGTTTGTAATAAATTTGTGAAACAAGGGGGGCCCGTGGGCCCCCCTCATACCGCACCCCTAGGTTGATTGCATAGCCAAATTTTCATAAACTCATGCAAATAATGTATCAGGGAGTTCATGTTGTCCATTCTGTGAAGTGTAACCAAAATCTTTTATTGAATAGCATCAAATTCCAACGGTGGTATTTAATCGATACCGGTACCGGTAAATTCATTTATATCACCTATTGCATATTTTTAGGTGTATCCGCTCACAAATGGTGTAGCCACGACAGTGATTTTGGTCGGGGGGGCTTCATTTGTGATTTTACCGAAACAGCTTATGAAGCTATCGAATTTTTGATGCATCGCCCAGTTATTGCCGCGGACCTATGCATTGACGGTGTGGGTGAGAACAGCTCGCGTGTAGGTGTGTACGTTTGGTATATTCTATTAGTGTGATGCTTTCAAATGCTGTGGTCAAATAAAAAATATTGAGCTGACTTGTTAAAGCCTACTACATCAGAACGAACTTAGCAAGTTCGTTTCGTTCCTGGTAATTGAATCATGGGTCATCCGCACCTAGTTCTGCGAAACAAATTTATTATCGCCATATGACAAAACAAATAAATTTCGTCGATGATTGCCTTGCCATATGAGACGTTAATCAAACACGAAGATCAGACAACATTTTGATTAAAGACTGCTGAAATGATGGTGTTACAAATTCTCCTCTAGATGTGTCTTAAAAATGTGGAACATCAAGGGATGCTTTGCAGAAGAAAGTGTGAATTTAGTATATTCTTGAAATAGCTTCTTGACTAAAGTCTTTACTTTGCTTTTTGTCGGAGGTTTAGTTCCGAACCTAGTGAAAATGAAAACTATTCCCAACACTACTCAAAACGGTTCAAACAAATCAAGATGAGTATATCATATGATACAATAACCGGTTTGCTCAAGATTACTATATGTATATGCAAGTTTAAAAATACCGTTTCAAAAAGCAAACTGAAACGATGAAAAACAAACTGTGAGGATATAAAAATTCGAGAAAGCAATTTCTATAAACCGATGAAATGAACGAATTGGTTGATTTAATGCGAATTATATCTATTTAGTATTATGTATGCAAATTAATTATCTCTTTTGGTTTTCTGTGTCCTATATACAATTGTGGATCAAATTGTGACAATATATTGTAAGATTGCTTCAAAATTTGCTAGGTGTTGTATGATTGTAGTATAACGAGGTGTATATTTCCATTTGTGTGTCATTAAACTTAAACTTCCATGCTCATAGTAACAAAGCCTCTAATGTTAAATTATCGATTCTTTGAATTGAATTGAAAAAATATTTAAAAGTCTCACTCATCAGTGCTTGATTGAATAAATGTATGTTTCTTTAACTTTTAATATATGTTTTAAACACACTGGTAAACAAACGCTACGCTGATGACTTCGGTTCGAATCCCAACCAAAATTCTCCCTTAGAATAGGCAAAATATAGCGTTTTATTTTTTTTAAATTTTGGCAGACCAGTTCATAACAAGTACACAAAGTTTGCTGCTTTGTTACTTGTTTTCTAGCAGTATTTTGAATGATGTTCATTTCCTCGTATTGAGAGCGTTGAGTACAAATTACTTGTCGAAGTGTCATTAGTTGAAGTAACTTTTTTTTCGCTCGAACTCAGATCCAAGTTAGTCACATTAAAATAAAGGAAGATAATATTCATTATCCTAGCCGTCACCAAGGCATTCCTCGTACAGCAAAGATGAATGAAATACTAATTAAAATATTGAAATGAGTTTTTCGAAGCGAATCCTGGTGCAACTTGTGCCAGGATCGGAAGCCGTCACAACCGGTTGGTCCCTTTCACGGTGAGTGAGCGTATGCGAGTAAACGAGACCGGAAGAATCAGCTGTCGGAGACAAGAAATAAAAATTAAAACCACACCACGAAAAGTACGGGATGCAACGGGTGAACGGTGGGGTCTCTAATTACCTGAAATGATTAATATGGCGCTGCGACTTTTTTCGGAAGCCAGAGGAAAAACATGCTGCCAACTTTGCATCGACCGACTAAAGTTTTCTTGCTCAAATCCGAATGCATACTTAGAAGAGGCGCACGGGAAAGGGGTATGCTGAATGAGGCGAGGGTCAATTAGATAAGATTTGGCACGAACTTGAGTAGCTTTCAGAAAAGGGCACGAAGTATGTCAAAGCCATGTTCCAGGTGAAGAAAAGAAGAATCTTTGTGTTTGTATCTTGGCTTGGAAACCAGCATTCTGATTAGTGAAACGGAATAAAAATTTCCCAAACGGTACACTGCCACAGTCGAACCGATTACTTCTGTACGGACCAACTTCAACTGAAAAAACCAACAGGCTAGCGAGACCTATAAATTTTATTCAAACAAGACAATTTGCACCTGCTTTCTCGGATCATTGATGTGGAAAACGTGCAGTGGCATTCGGCAGGTAAGTTTCAACCACGTGCTGCCGTTACAATTTATTCAATTTTTCAAAACGTCATTCGATTGGAACACAAGGCTTGGCAGCCGTTTTATTGGCACTGGAAAGTGTTCGTGCAGTTCTTGCAATCTTCGGCATCAACACGAGTTTCCTTCTTCATGAATAGTGGAAGAATTGTGAAATTATGTGGCTTGAATACAGGATGCAGTTTGGGGTTTCGTTTTCGGATGGCCTCATCGAATTCGAATCGAAATGTTTGCCCTTTTATATAACAGTATGAGATACATAAACTTGATTTTATTACAATGTCAAAAATGAACCAATATCACGGTGCAATTTCCAGAAATGAAACGAATTTTCAACAAAACTATTCCTTAATATCGTTCATTACAAAAATGGAATGGACAAATCATTTCAAAATCGTTTGTTTCACAGTATCAATGTGCGACAAATGCACCGGATTCCACAGCATGAGCCGGAATTCAATTTTCTTCCTGCGACATGAAAAACAAAACGTATAACTTTCTTGGCCATCGTTTTTTAAACCTAAAATTGAAGTTTCACAACCGGAAAGGTCTTCTAAGCGAAGGTAACAATGGTCGGTCCATTGGTTCGGCTATGAAACCAAATAGTTCCATTTTATCGTCCGTTTTAGAGAAGTCATGAAGAAACAGAAGAGTGCACCTAAGGGTCGGACAGAAATAGTATTCAGCAGTGAGCATAAATGCAGGTGCACTTGCAGTTTCTGATGTAATGGTAGAGATTCTTCGGAACGTTTCACATTTCAAAAATTGTAAAGGTTCAAATGTAAAGCAAAATAAAAAATAGATATTTAAACAAAATATTTTACGCAAGTAGTTCCTAACAATGAATTACAGATTTATGAATAAATTTCTTTATTTAAATTATAATAGATTTTGTATTACTAGTTTTTCTGCTACTCAAATACTGAAAATAAATCTACAATACTGTCATTGTAGCGCAATGAACAACCTAATATTCTCTGGTAGCAATTTAATGTATTTGCCCAGGGATACCGGTCTTACGCACTATTATTTGGCCATATGTTTTGGAACGGAAACCGCTGCAACTAATACGCTTTCGGCACTGCCGGTTGATGGTAGCAATTACGAGCAGATGAGAACAACCTCTCCCATCCCTTCGAGCAGGATGTTAACAGTTCATTGATTCCATCGCACGAATGACAGCTTGTCCATTACGTGCCGGTCGCGCCGGATTGTATCCTTTTCGTTGCCAAAACAACCTTTTCGGTGTCCCCCAAAGCTCCCAAAGGTTGACATGGCGGTCATTTCCGATTACCCGGAGACCGTTCGGCCGATTTGGAGGCAGATCCGGGCGACCACAGTGGCGACGTGTGTTGGGCGACAAAAGATTGGAAACACTAAATTAAGATACTTTATTTTCGATTGCGGTTTTGATAATTGAATCGTACCAGTTTCGGGATGTCCGTTGTCGGTTTGGGATATGCACAAGGTGGCAGGGTGGCTAGCAGACGCAGTGGACGGGACAGAACAAATTGGTCGGAAAATTAGGTGGGAAAAGCCGGACTCCATTTCAGGTGGGTTCCACCGTTGGTCAACCAGCCACCTCAATGGGAAAATCTTTGCGTTCGACTTCGAAGAGCGCAGGCTTTCTGCTTTCTTTCTTTTCTGGCAGGAAAACTAACGTCCTCCACGAGGGGAAACTAACTTTTCAATACTTTAGCTCAACTAATCGAATTCTGCCCGGGGACATTGGCGTCCCGATGGCAACGTACAAGGAAACAAAAAGCTGAAAATCACATTCGGTTTCGGTCGTTTGCCCTACGGAATCCACTGAGCATGCGAAGGGAGGAAATTCCACTCACCATCGGAGGTCGCCTGTCGTTGCTCGGGGGAGCTTTTTCTAATCTTGTCGCTGGAAAACACTGGACCAAACGCGGTTAACACCTGCTGCTTTTACGGTACGGTGCTGTATTGAAACGTTGCCAAAAGTGCAGCCATCGTAAGGCTTTCGCCAAATACACATACGGTACCTTTTTCTCCTTTTCTACACTCGACGTAGGTGTGTTGGAGAGGTTATTCTTGTCACTTGCAATTTTCTAGTTTTGAACACTTTGTTTAAAAAAAAGTTGTTCACGCTTCACGGTTGACTACCACTGAATGAACTGGGAATCTTTTGATGGATCCGTCTGTGTTGTTTTCTAACTGCTTTTCTTTAAGATAGTTTATTAGAAAGTGCTGGAAATTGTATCAAACTTTGATTATGTTCTTTAATCTATTGAATTGAATAAAATTCATTGAGAAAAATGTATACATATTTTCGAAATAATTAAAAAAAGATAGGGCAAGTGATCCAGTTTTGTTCCACTTAGTGCAGGGTCCCTACGAAAAAATTCGCAGCATTCATTGTATCGACCATATCACGATCAAATTGGTATGCTAGTGTAGAGTAGTTATCTAAGCATGCATTTAAATTCATATTTTTGAGTTAAATAGTTGTTTTCACTGAAAAATTATCAATTTCTGAACACGCTTTTTGTCGCTATTTTGGCCCACTTTGTTGGTATTTTCGCCCACCTGTGTACCAGTTTTGGCCCACTTGAAAAATGCTTTTTTTGTGTATTTTATGATTTAAATAATCTTTAAAATAATTCAGAAACTGCTATGTACCTCTATAATTGTCAAAAAAGTAAGATTAATTGCTTAATTTGCTAGGGCAAGTGATCCAATTTTGGCCCACTTAGTGCAGGGTCCCCACGAAAAAATTCGCAGCATTCATTGTATCGACCATATCACGATCAAATTGGTATGCTAATGTAGAGTAGTTCTCTAGAGATAGTAGCATTCATTGTATCGACCATATCTCGATCAAATTGGTATGCTAATGTAGAGTAGTTATCTAAGCATGCAATAAAATTTATATTCTTGAGTTTAATAGTTGTTTTCACTGAAAAATTATCAATTTCTGAACACGCTTTTTGTCGCTATTTTGGCCCACTTTGTTGGTATTTTCGCCCACCTGTGTACCAGTTTTGGCCCACTTGAAAAATGCTTTTTGTTTGTGTATTTCATGATTTAAATAATCTTTAAAATAATTTAGAAACTTCTATGTACCTCTATAATTGTCAAAAAAGTAAGATTAATTGTCTTAATTTGTCTATTTGAATATTCGCTTTTTAGCACGATGATTGAATTTCCATTAAGGAAATCTTTGACAGTCAGCTGTCACTGTCAGAATGCATAGAAATTTCGTTCCTGTCCAAACCAGATTTCCTTGCATCTATTTTGGCCCACTTTTACATCGAAAAATAAATTATTTCTCGAGCCCAAAAAATTCGAGAAACGTTTTGATAATTCTTAAAATCACTCAAAATTTAAGAAAAACATTACTGCAAATTTTCTAATGCAGTGGTTGCTTATTTCTCGAGGTGGGCGAACTATCTGCTCACAGCATCATGGGTTTAAAAAGTGACAGCGTCGTAGATTTTAACGATTTTCTCGACAAATACTGATCCAGTCGCTTCCAAAGTTGGCATTTAACTAGAGTAAATCGATATGAATACAATAAAAAAGGCAAAAGAGTGGTTCTATTTGAAATTAGTGTGATAATTGATGTCCTTTCCAGGTGGGCCAAAATTACATGCATGGGCAAAATCCCCCTCCCCCACCCTATCTGATTTAAGGGTTTGAAGACACTTTACAGCGTTTTACAAGTCACGTAGTAAACCAAGCAGTTTACGTAGAATATCAAACAATGATAGCCTACTGCAATGCT
>KE525293.1:745921-756875 GCA_000441895.2 Anopheles sinensis | reverse complement strand
TTCGCATCGGGAAACGAGCGCGTATCACAGCAATCCTCGCAGAAGTATGTTTTTCGATCAAAAAGCGATTTTCCCCTATTTTTACCTGCACGCTTCGATTGCTCGACTCTACAATTAATATCCATGCATCAGCTACCATTGCGGTAGATCCTACTTAGGGACGATTTTTCTACTTGACCCGTTTGGTGTTCCAACTTGGAGGTTTGACGATCCAACATCCAAAGCATTGCAGTAGGCTATCATTGTTTGATATTCTACGTAAACTGCTTGGTTTATTACGTGACTTGTAAAACGCTGTAAGTTAAAGGCACTCCTAGAAAGGGAGAAAAAGTGCGAAATTAGAGAGAAGTTCCCATGTTTTTGAATGAACATTTTTAACAAGTGTACTTCAAAATGTAGTGATTGAAATTTTGAGAATGTTTTTAAAAGAAACAACTTAAGCGGCAGCTGATGCAAAACAAGTTTTTTTTAACTTGATTCTTCAACTCTTTTTGGAACCTGGCATATTCTTGGTACTCACCATAATTACATCAGTAAAATTTTTGTCAGTTTGCCTTTGTAATGGGATTTGTATTTGTAACGTCAAAAATATTATCGTTTTCTAAATATAATAAATATTATGACATCATCAAAACTGTTATAAAGAAAATATTTTCTCGTATAAATCAAAACGCATTAGTGCGTAAATCATAGACATTTATGGGAGGATAACAAGCAACTATAAAAAGCTATACCTAGCAATTCATATGTCGTAAGGACTTTTATACTTGATTTGATTATAGATTCTAGTTTATATTACTAATGTTTAAGATTTGATTGTTGATCCGTGAGACAGCATATCTCAACGAACCGACTTCATCTACTGTTCCATCGAAACTTTATTATCATATCATATGTAAGGCATTGTTAAACAATCCACTACATTTCCCATTTCATTCTCGAGATTTGCCTAGTGCGATAAATTACGAACGCCGGATGCTGAAACCGTCCTCTGTTGGAGTAAATAATATGCGAAAAAAGAGGAATGCTTTCGATGTAGTACCGGAAGATCCCCAGCCCGTGTAGTGCCCTGCAGTACGGATTCGCCCCGGACCGGTACGATCCGGAACAGATTCGTTGCACCTGGTGCCGTGTCGTGTCCTGTCGCCCGATGCTTTTCGCGCCGGATGCCAAGATAAATTGAGGTTTCCGGTTGAAATTGAAAAATGGTTTTATGTGTTTAATTCAATATTGAAAGACGAAGACCGGACCGGTGCTCGCCGGCACGGCACGCAGCGTATTTCGCACCGAAGCGGTCGCGCTGAGTCAGCACCGAAGCTTTTCTGCAGCCCCCGGGCTGAGCCCGGAAAATGATTGGAATAGTTTTCGGTACCAAGCAGCGGGCCCCCGTTTTTGCCCGACGGGGCGAACTTCGGACGGTGTGGCCGTTAGTTTCCGGAAGGTTCGTCGGAAATACAACGCTTGATCAATCGTTTGGGGGGGTTTGTGCTTTCGTCCGGTGGTGTATTTCGTTCGCGCTTCGATGGAGCTCATTTTAGTTTATATTGCTAATCAAATTGCACAACTTTGATGATGTTTTTCGGGTGGCTCGTACGGAATAGTTGGGGTTGAAATGAATTTTGATTGATTCATTTGTTACTATGAACAATTGTTGCCCGGTGGGGTTGACACATGTTGATAGAATGTACATAGTTTGTTCCGTTGTTCTATTTTAATTAACTTTTGGTGTGTTGCTTACTATTGGTTAGTTAGTTATTATGTGTGCATGTTGACTTTCGTTAGTTTCCATTTAATTTGATCTGAAATTGTTCCTCGGGTTTATGAACCTTTAAATTGAAAGAAAGAAGCGCTTGATGATATCTTTCTCTACTTTCTTCTTATCTCTTTATTATAATTTTTCGCATCCTTGTTTATTTTAATTTTCGACTGATTCGCTTCGGGTATATCCCTTATTTATTAATATCTATGGATATTAACCCAAGTAACAATTCCAATACCTTATAGACTTAAACAAGTTTTATCAAGGTTTTATCATAGTTGTACTAAGTCATATTGGTTTTATTGAGCCTTTTTATGGTGCAAAACAGTTTTAATAATCAAAGCATCTTTAAAACCTTTTGAGGATAGCTATAAAACCGACCATTAAGTCTAAAAATATTTCTCAATCTGAAGAGTCTTTCAATACGCTGTTAAGTCCGTCTTAAAACCTTCGCTTAAAACCAGTCAATAACAATGCGTGTCAAAACCAAATAGACTTAACGTAGTCTTGTGATGAAATCCTTAAGGCTGCTTTAAGAGTATTATTGAAATCTGCTGTTTGTTTACGTATGGTTCATATCTCCGAAGTAGGGAAAAACCAAGTTTAGTGGATATTTCACTCGAAAAACCGTAATAAACTGCTTAAAACTCATCAAACACAACTTATTGAAGTACGGGATAAGAAAAACTGATCGATCACCCACTATTACATGCAGACTCCTATTTGGTGAAATTGATTCAAGAGACAAATACATGATGTCCTGCATCTGAAGAAAATGCAACCACGAATGACTAAATACCACAGTCTCAACAAAAGTCTCAACAATGAATGTGCACAACAAATCAAAAATAAGCCGTAAAAATCAACACCATACAATATGTTTTGAAGGATTCAATCATCTTTCTTGTTTCGACATTTCATTAAGAGTTATTAGTCTGCACCAAGGCAGCCATAAGGCTTTTAGGCCTTAACGTGGTTATGTGTGCGTCTTGTTAAAGCTGTTTGTACTTTACAGGCATTTGAGCAGTAGCACTAAAGGCTAGAAGTTTTAAAGTGGTCTTAACAATGTTTGTTCAATCCCAAATGGTCTGAAAATGTCGGATCGCAAGTTATTTTGGACTTAAGCCAATGGAATCCATCTTTATTGACATCATTTTGTTGTTTTTTCTAAGTATGGTTTGGTCATATTGATATTTCTATCAAACGTTCTATGATTTATATGCGAAAATGGAACTTACTGAAATCTTATAATCGATATTTCTGTCATGAGAAATAAAGTGTAAGCCTTTGGTTATTTTTAAGAGTGAATTCAGGCCGTATTATAAATTTATAATAATTTGACAAACCATATGTAACGCGGTATTTTCTCATATTAATGAGGCGCTTCATCAAATTTCGAAGTACCATATCACATTTCATCAATGAAATTTTCTTGGCACAGGTTTCTGTCTGCCTGAATAAATTTATTTTCAAATTCTAAAATCACCATGAGAATTGCGTTTTGAGAAAACAGCTGACATCTATCGATGGAAAAATTACGGAGTTGTCATTACCGTGCCCGAAATATTTCAAAAACAACAAACTGTATCTGTATTTGTGTGGCCTTACCCATAGCTTTGCTGTTAACGAATGGTTTTATTGTGGACTTAAGGAGGTTCTGGAGACTGCGTTAAGTTCTCATGCTAAGACTCTTTTTAGTCTAGAGAAGGTTTTAAGGGATGGTTTTGACAACGTTCTGTAGAGTGGGCCCTCGTACTCTTAAGGCGGTTTTATAAAGGTTTTATCACAGCATTTAAGAATGTTTACTCTTAAAATGAGATTTAACGATGTAGCATTAACAACATCTTTAGAACCATGATAAAACTTAAAATGTTACTTGGGAAGTTACGATCTTTTATTTTGTAATATACTGCTTACTCGTTGAGACATTCTTCTATTAATTTATTGTTGATTTTATCTGCCTTGTTTCATTTAATTTAGATCTATTTTCTAAATGTTTCAAGAGGTTCTTTAATATTCCTTTGTCAATAACTGTCATATGGTAATTCGCTGCACGAAATCATCGGTTGCCACTAGCGGCCCTTTTTAAAAAATCGTTCGCCCGCAAAATATTGCCCGCGGGCACACGGTTAAAGTTTAAAGTGCCACCGCCGATCCGACTGGTGGGTTACAATGGCGATAAATTGTAACTTTCACTTACGACCATCGTCGACCGGTGGTCTCGCAGCCGCGAGAATGAAATCCCGATCGCGCGAGCGGGCTACCAATTGTCCGCTTACGGTAAGCGGCGACGATTTCGCCATTTCCGAGGACACACATTTTCCTTTCCTTTGATGGCGAGCAAGCACTGTTGGGTCGTTAGTGCGGTCGGACCGAAAACGGGGTGGTCGAACGTGGACGAACCGGTGGGCTCGCTTGGGTTTGCTCGCCCTCCGAGGACAAGTTCACCATAAATCTTTTGCCCGTTTGTGATAATCGTTTTATGAAGATTTTAAATTGTACCATCGTGCATGTGGATCTCGCTCGCCGTATGGTTGGAAACGAGTTTCAGAAGGTTTAATTTGAATTTAATTTTTTCGGGTTAAATTTATGACTGTGTCTTCTCAGTATGAGATTCTTTTACACATGATTGTGTTAGCGAAAGGGAGTTACCTTTATATCAAGAGAGCGGCATAAGAATAACGCCATTTCGTTAAGGTGATTTGCTTATTTTTAAACTGATATATTTTTCGGTTTCAGAAAAGTATATAGGGGTGGCTGGGGTAATACGCACCCCTTAGACCTAACGAACCTTTGCCAATTTATGATGAAAAAAACGGGTTCTAGTAACGAAAAAGTAATTTCCCTGCAGGAATGAAATAAAATATGGTCACCTTATGAGTTTGATTCTTTTACATCAATAAAAACGCGAAATAAAAGCAAAAATACCAAAATTACCGGTTCGAACCAGTAGTTCGTGATTTTGCCGACGGCGGTTCTGACGAAATTTTTAAAAATTTTATTTGATCCAAAAATGGTGATTTGAGGAGTGGATTGTACCCCTATTTTACTGTGCATCTTGCCTCACTTTTAAGGTGCTTTTTTTCTCTTCGTTTTTAAATACGTATTACCCTTTTTGAAGCATTTCACCTCAACACAGGTGCGTTTTGCCCTCATACAGATACAGGTGTATCTAAAATCGAACTTTTTTAAAATTGGAAAATTCATGTTTTTTTTTGCAAAAAAGGAAAAAATACTCTAACAGGTTACTAGTTAGAATCTTAATGAACCAAATGAATTGAAAAAATCAACAATCGGTAGCCAACTTCATTAAAAATTCAAGAGTTTTCCTTAAGGGGTGCGTATTACCCCATCTGCCTCTATTATTGTCTTATTGAGCACAACATTTGAAGCAGAATTGAAGATATTTTGTGTGTGTTTCGTGTAAAGAGCAGGTACTTTGTTTTAATTTAACTGCAGTAAAAAAGCATTTCAACACCAGAAAGAAATTATTATTTCAGTTCAAAATGTTTTACCGATGTCTAGCGGTCTCAAAACGAGTATTTTATTGTCCTTCACTTGCTAATAGTAATAAATTATAACGCCAGCAAATAAAAACTTCGCACTGCATCTGTTCATTCTTTAAAAAGGGAAATCAACCATAGGAAACATTTACTTATCCTGTTAGTGGAAGGGTACTTAAACGAAGTGCAAGACGTTAGGCAACTTGAGGCAACAACTACCGATCATTGATTCATTGGTATTCCAGCCTTGTACGACAGGCCGAAAAGGACCGCAATTATAGCCCTTCAATTGGAATGACCACGCCGCAGCGGTCAGGTCGGACAAGATGGAGCCGAGGGATCATTGGGTGGGTGATAAATTTTTCTTCGGCACCCTTCCGTTTACTTCTTTTCTGCGTTTTACTACCCCAACTATAACGAGATAGGTACTGAATGAGGCGTGTTGTGTTAGTGGCGTACTTAAAAATTCACTGCACACATTTTCAATCAAGCAGTCCGACGAGTTTCAATTGTTGACAGGTTGGGTTTCGCAGGGAGGTAAAAGGTGGAGCAGGAGTCAAAGGATCATCGTTGCTTCTGGTTTGTATATTTTCACCATAACATCATTTGCATTTGGTAGCCCTTTCGTTTTTCAGGGAAAGAAGAAAAAAAAACCGAGACAAGGAAAAACAATAAAAATCCGGAATCGATCAAAACCTCGGTGACAACAATATACGACGAAATTAAACTAACCCTCGCGCCACTCTGGTCACCTTTGGGCATTAAGGCCATCCCCATTGCCAAAGGATTCCTATTCCTTCAGTTTATTTCACAAGCTCTGATCCAATAAAGTATATCTTTTCTCAGGAAAGGGTTTTATTTTCACTATCAATTTCCGCACTTTGTCCCTTTTTTGACAGCTTTTTACTAAGCCAGGGGTTTCGCCATTAAACCATCGAATGCAATAGTATCTCTCATGTTGGCTCTCCGGAGGTCAAACGGTGTTAAACAGACCGCAGCCAGACGGCAGCGATTGGTTTGGCAAGGTTCTGTGGAAGTTCGTTTGTGTGTCGACGTAAGAGTTCCCCACCCATAATGGATGACCACATCTTTGGGTGTTGCTGGAAGTGGATGGATTACTGTGGGCTGCGAGTAGAAGAAAACTAACCGGAGAAGGAATTGGGTTGGTGGGAAAGGTGTTTGTTGATTGAAAAAATGACCAAAATAATGATGGACCGATTCAGGGATTTTATTTTCGTTAGCTAGACGTGACCAACATGCGGTAAGAGTTTATAAATGGTACTAAATTCATTCATTTTTGGAAAGCTCATGGTATGTGTTAGGCCCAAAAAATAACTTCTATCTATACTTGTTCGATAACCCAACAGACGGACTCTTCTTGAGTCCTCTCCATGACAGGAAGTAATCGTGCCGGAGCCGGAAAAGTGTGTACGTGTGTTCAGCAGCAAAGCGCTGCCACTCGGGGGAAGCTCCTTCAAAGCTCCGTGCACCGTAACCGGTGATTTTATGTGCACTTTTCGTACGGAAAGGAAAAATAAAAGTAGCTTCCATGCCATGGAATACACTCCGAAGCCGGGGTACATTTGGGGTCATCCTTATTGCGAGTAGAAACATTTCGCACGACGAACCGGCGCTGAAAATGCGACCCAACGGTCACGAGGTGGTGAGCCACGGTCAAAGGTTTCTAGGCACGAGTCCAACCAAAGGCTTCAGTAGATACCGAAAAAATAAGAAGAAAAAGACGGAGAAAATAAAAACCCAAACCCAGATAAATAAAAGCCCGAAATGGATCCTTGATGGTAGCCACCATCAGGCTGGAGCGAGGCAAGTCTGTTGGCAAAACACGGCCAACGCAAGGGCAAGAACAACACAATAGCCGAAGCTTCATGAAGAATTGGATCAAACTGCAAAAGGGACCGGCGAACGCCTTCAGCACACCTTTCCAGTGGAAGGAACGTCTTCGAGAACAAATGCGCTTTCACTGCACGTGAAAGCTCAACGAAAGAAATCGTCGCTGCCGGCGGAAGACAAGGCTGTAGAGACAAAGGAAAGCGGGAAAAATGAAATCGAATGTCAAATATAAGGAAAAAGGGATACACTGTGCAAACAGAACAATGCTGAAACACCGGTAATGATCCAACGCATGGGGAGTTGAAATTGAGGAATTTCCGAAGGAAACCGCTGGGAGAGAGGGGGGAGAGTAGATGAAGCTATTTGAACAGGGGAAAGGACAAAGGTGATTTCTTTCTACCGAATCTGCCGGGTACGGCCCCGTTTTAGTTGCTTGATATTTGCTTCTTTGCAGAAGGTGGCACCGACGAGGCTAGAGGCTGCGGCTTAAGCTTCTGCAGCTGGACGGTGACAACAAGCGGTGCATGTGTGTTAGCGCACTCCACGTAAGGATCGCACAGTGGCGTGTCCTTGTTGATGGAGTGTGTCGGATTGTTTGAGATTCTTCCCAAGGAATGGAACTGATTTTATGGGCCTTCCTTACCCACCCTTGCTGCTCCACTCTATCGACATTCGTCGTGTCGAGAGACGTCACCGGTGCGCTTGTTTCCGAACGGGTCAGCGAGCTTATTTGCGCACGGTTGAATGGGTGGACCGATCACCGAAGGATTCCGGAAACAAAGAGGGAAGCTTCCTGCTCCTGCTTCCAGTTCAACCGGAGTGGGATGCAGTTTTCTTAGATCTTTTGCGCCCCAAAATAATGCATGAGCGAACGGAAGATGGATGGAAATACTTCCAACTAGGGCATCTTTGACTGGCAGGTTTTATGAAATATTTACCAAGTGCTCTCCAAAGAGATCCTTAATGGGATGCGTAATATCGAGACATGATTTACATATTAGATTTCCGATTTATTGAAAACTGATTCCAGCCATTGATAGGGAATAAAATATGTATGTACTGTTTTAAGTTGTGAAAGTATAACTAATAATGATAATTTCAAACTTTCATTATTCATGTTTAGTAAATACGTGTAGAGTGTAGTACATATATTGTGTTTTATAAACTTCTTCTGTTGTTACTAAAAATGTAAACCTTGTTAATTGTATGCGGAATTTATCGTACAATTTGCAAACCAAGTGATATGAAATTTCTGATGTATGATTAAAGTAGTTGTTAGTTTACTACAACTAACTAATAAACTAACATTAATCTAAGCTAACTTTATTCAAAAAATCTTGTAGTGACAGTTAAATTCAGCGCAAAAATTAAAAACATTTAATAAACGCCCTGCATTTGATGCAAATTCGTTTAGAATATTCATAACAGATTTACTTTATAGGTTTTGCCTCTCCGTTCCCTTTCTTTTGCTCGTCCCTGACAAGGCAAGTCTATTAACACACTTACTAGAGGTGAAGATTTGTTTCACGACTTGACGATACTTTCCGAGCCACCCGATGAACTCTAATTGAATTGGGGCCATTCAAGCCCCGGAGCCCGAAGATGGAAAGTTTTTCGACAAATTTGATTTATCGACGTTACACACTTCACACGCCCTTTCCCTTTCGACCCACGTGCGCCGCTGCCAAAACACGTATCATGTATAATAACCATGGCCACAGTTGGTGCAAATGCAGAAAACTTTATGCAACCCGGTGGCAACCCCCTTAACGAACCGCACGACCGCCTCAGGAACGGTATCAAGATTGCAGTTGGAGTGGAAGACGTTTATCGGATTCGGACGGAAGGGTTTCGGTACTGGAATCGCTAGAACTGGAAGCTTTCTGCTGTAAGCCACTCCGAGCAGGTTTGATGGATGATGCAGTGTCGGTAAAAGTCCAGTGCAGTAAGCTCTCTCCCTTTCTTCCATGCCTTTCGTGCACTCCACAAGCAGTGCAACGCCTCAGGGAACCGTGAAAGGTGAATAAAGTTTTCCCTCCCTGTTAGGGAAAACTGTATTTTTCTTTTCTTCTCGGAAAAAAGGATTCTTTTCTTTCGATGAAATAAAAAAGTAACTACTTTATGGGATGCAGTTCTTGTGGTGAGTGGGGAGGATAAACGTGCCTCTTCATAGCGCATTCTACCGTTGAAGAGGGAGCATGTGGTACGGCCAGGGGCAGATATCCGCAAGAGGGAAGAAACCGAGCTGTCGCACCAAAGGTGATCCTCGAGATGCGCTTAAGATGATGGTGATATGTGTCCTTTGGCTCGTACATTTGCCATCCCGACACGGTTGTGAGGTGGTGGACGGATCCAACATGCCTTTGTTCCACCGCCAGCGACTAACGAAGCGGGATCGACGAATGTGTTTCTTTCCGTTCTCTGTTGATGTTTGCCGATAAACTTGTACCGAATGGGGTTGCTTCCTTTTCCCTTTCCTAAGTGCTGGTCAGCGCTTCACCAACCAAGACAGATTTAAATCTTTTGTGAGCTATCCTCGTTAGTCGAAGTGAGTGAAGGAAGTAGTCTAATGGATGGGTTGGGAGGAATGGCGAACTCTTTTTTCCTCAACTGTTTCAAGTTTTGTTCAATTTAAAATTCTCTTTCAAAAAGACGCTTCGATGCCAGAAGGCTACGATGCAACCTTTCTATTGTCTAATATAAACGTTCTTCGGTGGAAGGTCACTGCGTTACGCTAAGCCTGCTGTCTGCAGAGAGAATGAGGCAGCGTATACATTGGAACACGTACCCGTGGGAAAGAGCGCGCCAATGTAAACTGCCGCGCTGAATGCTGCAGTTCGCGCAACCATGCTCTCTCGGAGGCATGGCGCTCTCGATATGAAAGAGCGAGCGAATGCCGATCAGAGGTGCGCAACTTGCGCTTCACACTAATCGGTACATCAGCACAAGGCGACGCTATTAGATAATGGTTTGCAAGCACTGCTTGATGCTCTCTTTGCTGGACTGAAGCGTAAATATCTCTCGAAGGTTTTCCGCTTGCGGTATGAAAGTGCGCGCATATGTAAATCAGCAGTGCGCGCCAGAGCTCCACACTGACCGGTAGATCAATCGAAAGCTACCTTTATGTCCAAACAAATGTATGTATTCATTCCAGCATACTTTTTGAATGGAATGAAATAGGAAGAGTAATGCTTACGGATCAAAATCGTTCTTGAAAACGGAACGCATGCAAAACTTTTTCATTTTAAGAACACAAACTAAACGCTATTCCCATATCAATACACCTCAATAAAATTAGTTTTTAGAAGCGATCACTTTATGAGTTAAAGAAACTGCAATAACGTGAATTGACTGCTACATTTAATTAGTATTGAAGACTGCAAAAAAAGAATGACAAGGGTGTTGAAAGCCCTTATAGCGCCAGAGTTGCTTTGCCATATCTCCTGGACTGGAAGGGGAAAACGGAAAAAACAGAAAAAACGGCAATGTCCAGCCTGACAAATGTTATTGAAATTTTTAAAACTTTTGGTTCAACTAACTGTGTCAATGTAAATAACCGTATGGTGGCAGATTTTTTTATTTTAAAATTAAGATATGCAACTTATAATTTTAAAAGACTGAAAGAATACCAAAAGAAGGATTAACACAAGATTTGAAAGGATACCAAAAACAATAGACAAGATTTTGCATTTCAAACTAAGATGTTGCATTTATTCCACAAGTGTGCGTAGTAAAGGAAAGAAAATCATTGTTCCCTCCTCTTTTTCGATAATTTTAACAAGTTTACATTTTATGTTCGTACTATATTGAAACTGCAACTATATTGAAACTGCAACGTTCA
>KE525293.1:609384-735093 GCA_000441895.2 Anopheles sinensis | reverse complement strand
TCCCAGTGTTGCCAAAGATCCGCCACCACTGTTGTCGGAATATGGGCTGGATGCTCGGCTTTGTTGGTCCACCTGATGCAGAACCTCTTCCTTGTTGGATGCCCATTTGCGCAGCTCAAAGCCGCCTTTAGTAAACAGCTGTTCCATTTGGTGTTGCAGGATTTGAGCAGCCTCGGGGGTATCCGCTCCAGACACAAAGTCATCCACATAGAAGTCGGAAAGGCGAGCTGCTGCAACTGGATATTCGCTGCCATGGTCCTGTACCGTTTGCTGCAGGGACCTTACCGCAAGGAAGGGGGCTGATGCGGTCCCGTACGTAACTGTGTTAAGTTCGTATTCTTCGATGGGATCATTGGGTGATGCACGCCACAGAATCCGCTGCAGGGAGCGATCGTTGGGATGTACCCATACTTGCCGGTACATCTTGGCGACATCTCCTGTCAGGGCGATTTGGTGTGTCCGGAATCGCAGCAAGATCGACGTGGCATCTTGCTGGATAGTTGGCCCGATCATAAGAGTGTCGTTCAAGGACACTCCTGTCGATGACTTGCTGGATGCATCGAATACAACCCGACACTTCGTAGTGGTGCTGTCGGCCTTGAACACCGGATGGTGTGGCAGGTAAAACGTTTCACTATTGCCGACTGCTGCTGCCACCTTGGACATGTGACCTAGGCGGATGTATTCGTCCATAAACTCCACGTATGCCTTTTGCGTATCGGGTTCCCGCTGCATACGTCGTTCTATGGCCAAAAATCGGTGGAGGGCTATAGTTCGCGACTCGCCTATTTTCCCAATCATGTCGGGCTTTCTGGGAAGTCGCACGATATATCGGCCGGCTGCGTCTCTTGTAGTGTTAGCCACGTAGTGCTCCTCGCAGGCTCGCTCCTCGATGCTCCAACTGGGAAAACTGCCCACATCTTCAATGGCGAAGAACTTCTTCATCAGGTTGGTCAGCGCGTTGGTGTGTGTGGCAACTGCACAGACTACTGGCAGCGTCTGCTGTGCGAGCAGGGCTGTGCCACTTACCACCCAACCGAATTCCGTTTCTTGGAGAGACGGCATGCCTTCGCCAAGTGAAACTCGTCCGGTCTTCAGCAGCTCGTAGAAACAAGCAGCACCCAGGATGAGGTCAATGCCTCCAGGTTTGTGGAATGTTGGGTCAGCCAACACACATGTTGCTGGGATCATCCACGGGCTAGTGTTGATGCGATGAGCCGGCACATCCGCTGACAGCTTGGGCAGTACCAACATTTCCAGCGATGTTGAGAATGAAGAACATCTCGACTGGATGGTGGCACGTACTAAGGCCTTCACATTCGTTGCTGTGCTGCCTCCAATCCCCGAAAGCGGAATGCTCACCGACTTCCGTGGTAGCTGTAGGAATTGCGCCATCCTTCCAGTGATGAAGTTTGACTGCGCTCCGCTGTCCAAGAGGGCTCGTGCTGGATGCTTCCTTCCTGCGCTGTCGATGATGTCCAAAAGCACTGTTGACAGCAACACCGTCGATGGCATTGCCGTATGGAGTGATATTGTAGCTGCCGGAACTGTACGATGTTCTGCAGCAAATGTTGGCTGTTCTTGGCGGAGCTCGCTGGCAGCACTCGTCTCTTCGTCGTGGAGCAAGGTGTGGTGTTTTTGTTGGCACCGACGACACGTCCACTTCGACGGGCACCTTTTGTTCAGGTGACCAACACCGAAACAGTTGAAGCACCGCTTCCAACTTCTCAGCTTGTCCCGTTTGACTGGTAAGGACAGTGCTGTGAAATCCGGGCACTTGCTGAGCACATGATTGTCCAGGCACATAACACATGTGGTGGTCGGAGGTGTAACGGTTGTGAACGCTTTTGTTGATGCCGGTTTGGGACGGGGTGGTTTGTCCGTAGCGCCTGTCGCGATGCTTTCCAACACCTCACACTGACGAGTGATGAACTCAAAGGTGCGGAACAAATCTGGAAACTCACCGTGATGAAGCGTAAGTTCCCATGCTTTCCGGGTGTTGGGATCCATGCACGACGCCAGGATGTGGGTTATGATGAGGTTGCTGGTTTCGTCGATGTTCTTTTGTAAGAACTGTAACCCATCAACATGACCCTTGCACGCTTCTACCAGGGAGCGTAGCTCACTTGCAGATTCCCGCTGCACAGGCTTCAGTTGCAGCAATCCAGCGATGTGCTTGTCAACGATTGCACGTGGATTCGCGAACCGTTGCTCCAAGACCTCCCAGACGCTCTTGAAATTGTTGCTGCTTATCATGGCCGCATTGATGATGCCTGCTGCCTTGCCGGTGAGCGCCTTGTTGAGGTGGTGTAGCTTCGCTGCATCGGAGTCATGTGAGCGTCCCATGATGTCCAGGAACATGGCCTTGAACTTGGGCCACTCCTCGTACCGTCCGTCGAAGGTCGGCATAGGGACACTCAAGTGATGCGCTGCCGACGTCATTGGAGCTGCTGACTTCGTTGGCTCTTGTTCCAGGCGAGCTTCCAAGTTAGCAGTGGAGGTGGCGTACAACTTCCGAAAGGCATCGTCCGCGTCCATGTCCACTTCCATGTCGTCTGGAAGTAGGTCGATGATCTGCAACATCACCCTGGCGTGGGTGTGCTGGAGCTCTCCCAACGATCGAAGATGCACGCGAATGGTAGCCGGCGAAAGGTTGCTATCCTCGATGTCTGGCTGAAGCTGGTTCAATTGTCAGTACGCTAGCTTCATTTTGGCCCGCAACACTAGGAGTTCACGATCAGATGGTGAGGACGTCGATGGCTTGGGTGAGACGTGTTGTGGAGTTGCTTCACCCGCGCACTGTTGCAGGTCGGCTTCAATAGTCTCCTGGCCGGAAGTTTCACTCTCACCGTGTTCGCGTGGCGGGGAGTGCATCACTTTACTTCTCGTGTTCATTTTCACTTATAGTCTTTGAATTTTCTTTTCACTTTTCACTTTTCACTGTTTTCTCACTGTTGTTTCACTTGAGGCACCGATGCGCACTGGATCGAGCTCGTGTGATGTTCGTGGGCTGCCACCGATGAAGTGCAACCCGTCCGGTTGACCAAGGTTCCTGCTTACGCCGGGTTAGCTACCGCTGGGCACGAAGCGCTGGACTGATCCACCGAAAAGAACCCACGCCTGAAGTCCTCTTCCCTTGAGCCACCGATGCGCACTGGATCGGGCTCGTGTGGTGTCCGTGGTCTGCCACCGATGAGGTATCAACCCGTCCGATTGAACCTGGTTCCTCTTCCGAGGACGAATGAATGATAACTCTTTTGTTTGGAACGCGCACGATAGGTCGCTGCGCCTGATCCGGTTCGAAGGACCAAAATGTAGGGTACGGCCTACTCCGGAACTTAATAGTTGTTGGTACAGGTGGATAGAGGAAGAGAAGTGGGATTCAAAAATCTGGGTTGTCCAATAATACCAGAGAGCGCACTGTAGTGTCCATAAATTGCTACCCGCCAGGGACTCTCTATGGATTACAATGCTCGGTAAATTGGGGAAAGAACCAAACAACTCCAGTAGGGTTTTGAACTAAAAGTTGGTTTTGTTTATTTCTGAGGACTACTGGTTTCCGACGCCCACGCTCCGTTAGCGATGCATAATTGCCGTTATCGCCAAATTAGTTGGTAACGCATCTGTAACGCAAATTACGCGTTACTGGTCTGCCATGCTAACTTCCCTAACGTTTCTTTGCGTATTGCATGCCTTTAGGCGATACAACCCTAACATTTCGAACACACATAATTGCAACTGGAAGGTACGACCAGTTCGATGCTGAGTCCGGTAGGATAGGTCGCTGTGGCTTTAGCTAAACAGGTCAGTCTGCAGTTTGCGGTTGGTGTATAATCGATTCGACTCAGCACTTCTGAAGACACTCGAGTTTATCATAGCAGAAAGAAGCTGAAGAATTTGTTCTACGAAACATCTTCCTATATCTTCCGAGGGAAAGGTATTTGTAAATTGCAGATGATTATATCGAATGTTAAGTGGAATTGATTCCAGATGTAAAACTGATTGAATTGAAGTAAAATAGAGAGTACTCTGCACATTTAGTTTTAATGTTGCACATACATTGCATACTTATAGGCGCTTTCAATATGTTCTTAGTATTCATAGCAATGCATAAAACGTGCGCTAAGAAAAGTAAAGTGTCAAATTAAACCGATTTAGTACTTGCAGTTCAAGTCCTGACGAGTTTTTAATCCCTTTGAAATTGCAGTCAAGGTGCCATGGTAGAGAAAACCAGCCATTTATCACTATCTCCGTCGAAAACCTGTACTGCTTTCATAGATGAATCCGGATGAAAAAAATGCATCATGCCCCGTTTCACGTGCGGTGTGTCATCCATTCATCACGAAGGTGGCATAATTTATGATGCGGTTGAAAAATCCCGCTTTAAGGTCTACGGTAAACATAATTAGATCCGGCGCGGCCTGGCATTTGATCGAAACGAACCCCGTGTTTTTCGGAGAGATTGAAAGCGGGTGGACACTTCCTGAGCAAAAAAAAAAGCTCTTCCGGAAGTGATCTAACAAACTGCGGTGTGTGGTGGCGTTGTTGACACACTGCTCGCACACTTCGCTATCTCCTGCGTGCTCTCTTTCACTCACACTCTTCCACTGTTTCTATTATCCTTTCAGCTGGCCAGCGCTTAACCGTGGTCAAACCGGTCCGGTTGGTGTCATCGGTTGTGATAAGATTTTAATTTATGGCAGTTCAGCGCTGTCAGAAGGCTTCGGAAGGGAAAAGCAGAGGGCATACGGGGTAGAATGAATGACGAAGCGTGCGGTGAGTTTGGCCCCGGCAAAGGTCCACCGATCACGGAGCGTAGAACTTCTGTTGAATCATTCCGAAGGTCCCCTGTTGAATTCGGGTTTCTCCAGCGGAAGGCACAATCCTGCAATCTGGCGCTTCTGGGTGAATGTTTGGCCTGCAGAAACAATGGCCGTTGGTGGCCCACTAGGGATGCTTTGAAACAGGAGCGGCCTGCGGAAGGGTGTCCTCGACGGACCCACACGGACTCCCCGGAAACGGAAGAGATTTTGCACATTTGTCAAAAGGATGCAGCGAATCGGAATGATGCAGCCCAAGGATAGCCCGGCGGCGGTGGGCCAAATCGAGGCTCACAGTAGCGCCGAAGGATAATAATGGTTTTGGAACGGCGGGGAATAGGGTGCCCGGGTGGGGTCAGGGAGTTGACGTGGGAGGGTTGATAAATTACTGCAGACCAAGTGAGACCGCAATTAATTATAACCAACGGGCGTCAAGTTCCGTGGTCGGAGAGAGAGTCGGTTCTCATCCGTCCCCGGGAGCTACAAAGCTCTTTGATGCGGAACGTAAGTGCCGTTGAAAGGATGCCAGGCCGAGCTAAAGATCCTTCCTCCGGAATTTCCCCTCCCCCGAAGCCCCCACCGTACGATGTACACAGGGTGTTCGTTCGGGCATTATTCATCGAGGCGCTAAACGATGACAATGTTCGACGATCGGGCCAAATGTATCGGGCAGTCTGGGCAGGTTCCGCTTGGCGTTCGCTGCATCGCGCAATATCGGGTGCTGCCGGGGAGGATTTGTATGCAATAATCCTTCCCCATTCGAACGTGCATCTCTCCGTAGGGAAGGCCAGACGTCACCGGTGGAATGCAGCTGAAACACAAACTGGTTGTTTTGGGTAGTGTTTGTCATCAGCGTTGTAGGAACTGCAATGACTTCTCACTTACTGGGAGCTTTCGGTTTGGTTTGAGGTCTTCCAGGAGCAGTGATTGCAGTGATTACATTATAGTAAGCGTTTGCGATGGACAACAAATGTTACTCAGTCTGATATTATTGTGCACTTAACGATCAAATTAATTAGAGACAAAGTGAGACGTTTGGACTAGGCATATTTAAATATTGTGGGTGTGAGTGAAAGTATTATTTCCAGCCGGTATGAATATTGAAATATCATACAATTCAGTAAAAACTGCCAAACATTTTCACGAAAGTTATTTTTTATTTATACGAATATTTAATATTGAGATGGAAGGATGGCGTAGAAGAAGCTGCCAGAATAGCCGGGATACGGAATTGGACTGCTGTGGCGAGCGACCGTGAGCGGTTTCGGATGGAGCTTCGTCAGGCCAAGATCGCTCAGCGGTTGTAGCGCCACCTAAGTAAGTAAGTAAGTTAATAAACCGCTTATCAAACAGTGCGAAATTGCAAGTTGCTAAAATCAAAGACATATAAAGTTCAAATTAGATGACAGAACAGATTTTTTTCCCGGAATCCATTGAGCAGCATTCTACTAGACAGATTATGATTTAAAGTTCGCTAGTTCCTTTGTTACTTTAGTACTTCCAGGTACGGCAAAGCTCTAATGTTGACCGCATCCTCAGCAAACTTTGCATAGTGCTTCGTTATAGTTTACCACGTGTGTTTATATTACTACCAGATTGTCCATTACGTAGGGCTGCCCAGAGCTGATGTACCTAAACAAACACCAGAGCTCGAAAGAGCCCACAGTGGGATTTTGAACGTAGGCATGTGAACTTAATTTTGAAGCCATCACTCCATCCTTTTGCTGGTGAAAACAAATCAGTTTTCCGCCTACAAGAGCACACAAAAACTTCCAAAAGTCCCTTGCCTTAAATCTGGTTATGTCAAACTTATTAAACGTTCCGCCAATTTGTTTACCACCATCAATTAACATGTATAATTACATTACTTACTGCGTGAAGTTGTTGAAAAAGCGGAGCCGTGTGCCTCATGTGGCACATTTGTTTGATGTTCACTTGTTCAAGGGAAAATCTTACCCCGCACGTCATAGCTCCAATACAGGAATTATGGGAGTAACATTTCGAATTTAAAACAACCTTTAAATGACCTCTTCATCCAGATGTCCTTGCCAATACCGCTTTTTGTAACGAAGGATAAGTTTCTATTTTTCCGCACATCGCCGAGGTTCAGAGGTGAGTGTTTCAGGGCAGGCTTTTGGGTCTGGTTGGCGGCGTTTGTTACCTACATTTTTACCAATGTTTGTACCGCATCAAAGTGACTCCATTATCAAACTTTTCACCTTCCAATTTCTCCATATTGTGATCACACTTCGGGGAAAACTTTGGATGAAAATTTTCGGGGTCGGGGCGGAAAACTGAAACTAAACCAATGGATCGAATGTCGCACATGGGATTCGGACCAGTGTGCTCAGTTCCACCTCAGTTCGGGGGTGGTCGGGAGTCGATGCGATCTATTTTCCAGTTGGAAAACTTTCCCCAATCGATACCAGCCGACGGCGGGTCGTGACATAGTGTCGTGAGAGCGCCCGGGAGACATCTGGCCAGAGCATCCCAGGGGTGGCTCGGTTGGGCGCTTTCGGGGAGGAAAGTAGTCGTCAACTTTCACTTACCAACACCCTCAGCACAGAGAAGGATGCTCGTCCCGGTGTGGTAGAGGATGGGTTTGGAAAAACGGAAGAGAAAACACGATGTAGCTTACGAATCAATACAGTTAGGCATTCCTTCCGAGGTTAAGAAAACATTGTAACTTAAGGTGGACTTTTTATTTCCTATTCTTGTTACGTGCTGTGTGTCCTGTTCATTTTTTCGTTAATTTACCCATTGAACAAGTTATGAATATTAAAGCCAAGTTGTTTTGACTTGTTTGGTAATGGTTTATAGTTTTAGATGAAATTTTGTCAGTTACGAAAGTACAAAGTTAATATATATAATTGATATTTTTTCGTAAAACGAGTTTTCAGTAAATTTTCATTTCTAAACTATTTTTTTTCTAGAGGTCTAGAGATATAAATGATGATAGATATAAATGAGATATAATTAATTTACTCCTGCATTTCGGATACCTACGGCTATAAAGGTTTGTTTGGGATTGTTGTGATGAATGTGTATTTTGTAAATATATTGAGATAAACCTCAAGCCCATAAGATTTTGGCAATTATATTTAAAACAATTTTGAAATCCTCACTTACTTCGGAAGTACTACCATAATTATTCGCATGTCAAATAAAGGCCAATCAGATTGAGTCGCGAAACCTGTGTCACCGTTTATCTTTATCTGCCTTCCACAAGTTCTACAAATATAAACCATTAAACGATAAAAGCGACAACATAATGCGATTTGCATGTGATGAGCATAAACAAAGCAGTTTTATATTGGCTCGTAGCACGGACTTCGATCGTAGAAATTCGATCGAGTCGAGCTGTCAATTTTTATACATATTACGTCAAAGGAACAGGACCATAATTTTTTTTGTATGGAAATTGACAGCTCGATTCGATCGAATTTCTACGATTGAAGTCCGTGCTACGAACCATTAGCTTTACTTGTACTGCATCGTATGTTTTGGACGGAGGTTTCGAGCGACCAAAAATTAAATGTATTATCTTCTGTGTGGTTTTATAATGTGGCCTTATCAACGAATGAAGTGAATTGTTTTGATCTTCATGCATCTTTTGCATAATTAGGGAGACTAATGTCAAGTTCAATTTGGTTCCAATTTAGGAACGAAAAGAATAAAAATGTAAGCATAATAAGAAATAATCATAGATTGAAAAGGCATTGCAATTAAAATTATACTTACGATGCGTTCTTTGGCAAATATGTTCTGAATGGCGTGTAAGATTATTGAATGTTTTCAAAAGCCCCTTTCCCCCTTTTGATTTTTATTATGTATGGTCATGAGCCCGCAATATTGCTTGAAATTTATTTATCAATTTCTCTCGAGTTATTTTTACTTCATGCTGACGAAAACAAGCCCAGCTGCGCGGATGTTGGTATCGTTATCGTTTCTTGCATCCGCAAACGGTTTCGGACAACAATTCAGGGGTGAACAACCCACTGCAGAGAATAGTTTATGAAAAATTTTCACCAATTTGCTTCGGGGAAATTGACCTGAATTTCAAAAGTAAAACAAAATATGCATAAACTCAGTTTATAAAGCAACTTCATGATGAGAAAACAGCCTAATATAATTTTTAAATATTTAAGGGCTTAAATCACGTTCAACAGTAATAACTTATGACTCAAAGCGTCAAGAAAAATATTGCCTGAAAATTTAAAATTTAAGACTAAAATTTCATATAGTTTCAAGTCAACACAAAACAGAACTGAATAAAAGAGGTTGCCAACCCCTGCATTCTTCCATATAAAAAGGCTTCATCAGTGTTTCAAAATCAAAAAGACCAGCTTGTACGAGATCAGTCTTGTGTGTAGAGCCGCTTTGACAAATTGTTCTCAATCATGTGTTCCAACGTAAGAGTCGCGATCCACCGTTATCGTTTAGTGTTCTGGACATTCCTTGCAAGTGCCTCGTGTGCTTCTGGTGCAAATTCGACGGACAACTCGATCGCTGGGTACGGATTCGAAGTGATGATGGCTAAGCTAGACTATCTGCAATACAAGCTACACGAAATGGAGCTCGGGCAGAAGGAACGAGATGAAGAGTTTGCCGAGAAATTCACCAAACTTGAAGGCTCGATCGAAAACATTCAGTGGGCCATCAATCGCCATGACCGGGATGCTGGACACAACCTTACGACTCTCCAGGCTCACTCCCGGAAGATCCTTGCGCAACAAACAGCGTGCGCCAACCACGAAAAGATGCGGAATGAAATCTCACAGCTCACCCAAAAATTAAACCAATCTATTGGTTCCTACTCCATGCTGCCCATGCCGTTTTCCAGTTTGAATGGATCAGTAAAATCATGCAACGAAGCACCTGTAAACGGATCCGGACTCTATTGGATCCAAGTGAGAGAAAATTCCAGCTTTTCATCAGTGCCCTCACGTCTTCGAGGTTCGTTTAAATCGTGTAAAGAAGCTCCTGCGAATATGTCCGGAGTCTATTGGATCCAGTTGAGTGGAAATTCCTTCCCATTCGAGGCGTTTTGCGAGCAGAATAGTTTCGGCGGTGGATGGCTGGTAATACAGTACCGTTTTGATGGATCCCTGGACTTCTACCGGAACTGGACGGAATATCAACAAGGCTTTGGAAATATCAACAAGGAGTTTTGGTCGGATTGGAACGCCTTTATCAACTCACATCGCAAGGATCGTACGAGCTGTTGAACTGAAGGGATTCAATGGTAGTTATGCATATGCTCAATATAATGAGTTTCAGATCGGGAGCGAATCGGAGCAATATCCTCTGAAGAAGCTAGGAGCTTACAGTGGTACAGCTTCCGACGCTATGATCAGGCATAAAGGCAGTAAATTTTCTACAAAAGACCGAAATAACGATGTGATTGTCACAAAATATGGTGTTGAGTACGAAGGTGCCTGGTGGTATACCAGTGGCGCTGATTCAAACTTGAATGGAAGATACAAGAACACAGCTGACAGTAAATCAATGTTCTGGTCAAAAGGTCGAGCCAATGTCCAAGGGTGGGCGTTTTCAAAACTGATGATTCGCCAAATTTAAACAAATCAAGAAAAAAAAACAAAGGTTGCATGGAAAATATTTTGGGAGTCACGGTTTTGTGTTTGCTTCCAAGTATGGATAAAAACTCTACTTTTTTTTTACAAATCTTCAAGCGTAAACGTGAGTTGTAGATGACAGATAATAAGAAAATGTGAATAAAATAAAAAAATAATTGACCTGGTAAATATATGGAATCTCTGGTAGAAACCAGGAAGGAATTATGTAGTACATCACAAAGGACAATTATCATTTGGATTTCGTCATACTTAAGAGCAAAATGAACATATTTGACTTGGTCAACATTAGGTTTCATAAAATTTCAATACAGAAAGCAATAAAAAAAGTCTGCACACATTTTCTAAAACTTTTAGATAGTCAAAAAAATTCGAAATTGTTGTTGAAGTAAATTAAGTGAGCGGTTTAAGAGTTCATTGCAATTATGACAATGATAAAAGGTCAATTATTTTATATTAACCAGTTCACTTTAGATCTGCTACCATTTTAGTTGCTTGCTTCTCTCCATTCTCTCTCGAATGCTTGATGTTACGTAGTGCTAGCAGCTGGGCATGTTCTTGCAGCATGCATCGCAGACATCTGTTTCGGACATCGACATAAATTCGACCTATCATCATCTCCAGTTGTAGAGCTATATTATCTGTGCATCTGTTTTTTGCCAGCAATCGTTCTAGGTGGAAACTTCATTCAGGTGACCGCCGGAGGTAGGGAGGATTTGCGAAATGCTTGTTTTGTTGGAAAACGACGAACAGTTGGATTGGTTGGACAATGTAAAATCACCCACGATGCTCTGCGGTATGCAAGGTGTATTCATTTTTATCGTGTTCGTAAATGATGGTGTGAACTTATGGAGATGGAAACATGGGCCACTTATTAGCGTATAGTGTATTGACGCTAGTGTTTAAAGTTTTAACGGAATATAAGAGGTTTTTTTGAAGTATATATTTTACATGGAAAATAACTTATGTTTTACTTTTTTTAAGTTTCTTGATGAAAACTATTTTCCCAGAACAACAAATATGTATGAATTTTCATCAACCTGTAAAACCAATGGGAAATTGGATTAAACTGTGAAATCACATTCACTTTTTCATTTCTTCCACAATGAGTGCTCGTTCAATGTTAAACAAAGTATTTGCCAATACTAAGGATGATGAGGTAAATCACGTAATCATTTTTTTACCGAATAAAACAAAAGACCCTAGTCTTTGAAGATTTATTCCGTCGCCAAAATAATTAACTCTACCACTGCCAATGAACTCTCATTACTCCCCATTGTCCGGTGGTGTGTTCAATGTAACCGAGTAAATTAAATTGTGCACATTTCATCGACCCTTCCTCATTCTTCCAGTTCCTCCAGTGAAAACTACAAGGAATCTTTTCTTTTACGACGTTCGAGGATTGGGAAATTTTCACCCATTCCAAGGGCTTTTGATACGATTGGAATCGAAGCAAATCGGATTAAATTCTTGTCGTGTCCGCAGCATGTTCGGCCATAGCATGGGGGAGGAGAGGATGGACAGACGAAACTAACACTATCCACACTAACCATATGCTTTAGGGTTGGGCAATATTTTGGTCGTAAGCGCCTGGGCCTCTTTCCTTCGCCTGGGGGATGTTGTTTCTTTAAGCCGCCAGGCCGGTCGGTCGGCTCTAGAGAGTCGATTAAGGAGAGGGTTTTCGGAAAATAATAGAAATCTTAAAGAGAAAATTATCTTTCCTTTTCGACCATTTCCACCCACCCTCATGCGGTGGTCTGTGGGCTGAATGGTGCTATATTTTCTTTATACCCTTCGTAAAGCTCTCGGGTAAAGGATCTCTTGGGCGCTCCGAGGGAAAGTCGGATTAACGAAGACCAACGGTGTCCGGTTGGGCCGAATCGAAGGGTGGCGAAGATGCATGCCTTGGAATTAAATCTCTATCCCTGTCTCTCGTCCGCCGTCTCGACTCCACCAACCAAATGGCTCACTTGACCCGTGTGGCGCCTCTCTCGGCCTCGAGAGTGTAATCAGTAGTCAAGCACCGAAAATGGGAAACCGGAAATCCTTAATGAAAGGGTTCTCCAATTCGACCGAGGCCGCCCGAAAGAAGCTGGCCGGCTGGTTGCGGGCGTCTTAAGCCAACCATAAGCTCGGCGTGCAGAAGGTGTTGGCGGGCGCATTGAAGCAGTCATTTAATTTGCAGCAAAATCTTCCGAAAGCGGGATGCCGCTTTGGAGGAGGGAGGGTTTTGCGACGGTGTGAACATTTGTACCCGCAGAACGCCAACAAGAGCTCCTCCGTGCGCTCGTTTGGCAAGTGGGTGATGAATAAGTGATGCATGGGTATATATTTCTCGTCATCTACAAGCCGAGAGCAGGTTGAAGAGCGTCCACACCTTTATCATCATCATCAAACGGAACTCGTTCTTATGACATGTGGTAAGCCGATGCTTACGACTGAAATATAATTGAAAACGGTGTTAAGATGAGTTGAAAAATGTGGCTTTCTGATGGTTTTGCAAACTGCAGCTTAGCGATAGGATCAAAGCGAAAATTATAATCCATCCAGGATTGCATGCCAAGCTATTTCGACGATGTATTTTGGCTTTTGTTTTGTCTTGTAATCTACCAATCATTTTCTTCATAGTGGAACTGGTTCTCATCTTTTTGATCTTTTGATGTGTTCTGAACCTGACTGGAGAAATAACATATTGAATTGAATATCAGCGATTATGGTTCCATACTTCTTTAGGCTCATAGTTTGGGTTTGTTTTTATAATAAAGTTTGGTAGTGCATGCAGTACATTTGAAAATTGAATTTATTATTACTTACATTGATTTTTTTAAACTTTCTATGTTTCTTAAAATCCTGTTTCACCAATTTGTATTCTTTTAAAAACATTGTCAAACGATTGAATGCTACGTGGAGTTGCCCCTTTTTAACACTAGAATATATTGATTTAAAAACTTGCCCAAATGCTTTTTAGGGGTCTTTTTGACCTCTGTTTTTCAACACGCTGCAACTTCGTCAGTTTTCAAGATTTTTGAAATCCGTAAAAGTTTACTTTTTAGTCTATTTGTTTACTATCTTTTGGCTTTACTATGGAAATTGGCGTTATGTTGTACATTTGAGGTCCATTAGTGCCATCATTTGTTATCTTAAAAATATGAAATTATTTTTTAAAGGTTCAATGTAGATGCTGTCTAGCGCACATCTTTTTTTTACTTAAAAATTTTTTTCCCACGAGCGGGGAAGGGTGAGGTGGATCAAGAAACGAAAAACGTCAAAAAGATATTTCTTTGGATTTTAAGACGAGCTTTTTTAAAATATTCAGCCGTTTTTTGAGATATTAAATGTGAAAATCGCGTTTGGGTCGAAATGACCCAAATTTGGATTCTAGTGTTAATTCGGCTAATGAAAACGAGTAAGTGTATGATTTAATCACATGGAATCGATATGTTTGGTAATCTGAATCTTTATAATATTTTCAACCAAAAGTCAAGTGAATTTTAAAAATGATATGGGCTCAACTGCCTATATTAATTGTAAATTGAATGACTCTATTTCTATAGATTGTAGATATACGTATTATAGAATAGCTATTTTATTGATACACCTTTGAGATTTTTGAACCTACTGTGTTTTTAAAACTCGAACTGTAACGATGCTAGTTTAAGGGTTGGCAAATATGTACAAACCATTGGAAATCCCCTTTTCTTAAGTAGACGTAAAGGGATTAGCAAGAAGATGAAATTCAAAAAAGAAGTAAACCAAAAGCTGCTAGTGGGATTAAGATGCGACATTGAATCCTCTTCTTAGCAACTCTTTGGGGGCTATCGATCCCCAACTCCCCTTCCCTGCTGACGGGAACCTCTTCAAGGCCGCACTCACAAGCTGCCGTAGAGGGAGAAGGCAAGATTGCGAGACGCCGATAAGCGTGTTGCCGATAAGTGTCAGCGTTTGGTGCGATCGCCTGGACAAGGGAACGATTGCAGATTGAAGTGCACCGTCTGGGTGTGGGATTAAGCGTACGTCTTCTAGTCGAACGAACGCCGGCCCGTTTGCAGCGACGGCCCACACACGCTCTGTCATCGCCGGTGCAGGCTACACACGATGCTCCAGCGATGCTGCCGGCCGATATCGGTTCCAGTTTATCTCCTGCTGGCGCAGAACGGACGATCTTTCAGTGGTCCTCAACTGGGGGACGTTGAAGAGGCGATGTGTCGGTGGATGGTGTAGCGTTCCAGTTGCTTCTCGTCGCATTTTTTTTTGTTATCGCATACATCGTGCGCATACTGCACGGAACGTCGGCAGTGTGCGTTGCGTGAATGTATCGTTTCCGGCAAACAGTTCGCCCACGTGTGGAGCGAAACGAGAAGCGATTTCTTAACGGAACAACCAGAATCAACGGTATCGCTTGGGGATGGGAAACTGTTCGATGTCGTGTATCGTGCCGTATCGGTATCCGAGATGTCAAAATCACTGGTGACAGCAGAGGAAGCTGTTCTTTGCTCGTCGACGGTGGAGCCTCGAAGTGTCGTCGGAGAAAGCAAGCGAGAATAACCAAAAAACTGAAATCGAACCAGTGCGAAACATTTGCGCTGCGTTCTTTTGGCGAGGAAATGGCAGAGATAACAAGTCGCATGACAAGCGATGGCCTTGTGGAAGCAGTCGGTGCATCAAAAGATTTGCAGCCAGGGTTGTGCCACTGACGCGATTCCTACCAGTTCGAAGTGGAACATTGTTGATAAATCGGGTCGCATGCTTCACTCCGTTTATGTTTCATTGTATTTTGATTGCACCCTGATCGCTTGGTGATTATTTTTTACATGTGCTACTAATCGCATTGAGAGCTAAGAGGGGATTTTTGATGCATGGAAGTTACGCCACTATCTCTGCTCTGAGGCAAGTTTACTATCCGTTAAATATAACCACTGATTACCCGATTTTATTTCTACTACTCTAGGCGTATTTCTATCGCTCATGAGTTGTTATTTGTGGTTTGAATGGGTTTTATTTAACAGGTTATCGCAATGATTCAACACAACCCAGTTAACGTCGTTTCCAGTTCGATCTGGTTTGGGATTGGGTTCAAATTATGACAAACTTCACTAATTAGCTGGAAGATCTTGTGTGTGCCATGTTTTATTCTCTCATGTGTATGGAATGCTTCCGTTAGTCTATTCTAAAGGAATGATGTAAGCTAATGAGGCATAATTAGTCAAACTGTTCGTATTGCTTTCGATGTAGAAGAGTACACGCTCCGACAGCAACACACAAGCGTAACAAATTACGGATGTAGGTTACGTTTCCTTTCTTTGAGAAGATCAAAGTTAGTTTTTTTTAATTAAAATAAGAACACAATTGAAAGAATGTATTTTCACGTAGTAAAACGATTAATATCTTGATAGTTTATCTAGCCAATGTAATTTCAATAATTAATTTAACGCTTATAATCTTCTCTGAAACAGCTCTTAGGGTTCCACAACTAGAGACTATCTAAGACAAAAGGCATTGACTTGTTTGTGCTCCAAAAAACCGGTTTTTCGGTTTCTTGGCGTATATAAGTGGGAACAAATAGCTCATTTTGCATAACAAGCTTCTTCAGCAGTGTGCAGTGTGGGTCGCGTATTGTGGTCTCTTCTTGTGATTCAAATATGTCTTCGGTATATTTGCATTTGTGTTTTGCGGTTTATATGTGCCTGTTAACCGTTCGAGCAAACTTTACTGCTACGGATCAACCGATCGCAGGGTATGGTTACGAATCGTTAAGTGCAAAGTTGGACTTTCTTCAATACAAACTGCTCGAGATGGAGCTCGGAATCAAGGAACGTGATGAGCAGATAACTGAGAAGCAAGTTCAGTTTGAAAAAGTGCTCAGCAACATGTTGGGATCACTTCACCGGCTTGAAAAGGAGATTGGAACGAACCTTACGACTCTGCAGACCGACTCGTGGAAGATCCTCGCCCAGCAAAGTGCATGTGCCAGCCACGAACTGATGCGGAAGGAAATTGAACAGATTGCACCAAAGGACGGCGTGTCTAAAAATACACAATCATTGTTGGCATTGCAAGGTTATTACAGGAAAGGACCATTTCAATCGTGTATGGATGCACCTGCAAAAGAGTCCGGTGTTTATTCCATCAAAGTGGGCGATAACAAGGAACTGTTAAAGGCGTTTTGTGAGCAGAACAGTTTTGGAGGAGGTTGGCTAGTGATTCAGTACCGCTTCGATGGATCGCTGGACTTTTACCGAAACTGGACAGAGTATCGGAATGGCTTTGGAAATGTGTACCAGGAGTTCTGGATCGGATTGGAGTGGCTCCATCAGTTGACCTCACAGAGCACCTATGAGCTCATGGTCGAGATCAAAGACTTTGATGGGAACTATAGGTATGCTCACTACTCGGAGTTCGAGATCGGCAGCGAATCGGAGGACTATCCTCTGAAGAAGCTCGGAGCCTACGATGGAACTGCAGGAGATTCCCTAACGTACCATGCTGGTATGAAGTTTTCAACGAAGGAACGAGATAACGATAAATCTGGATCAAATTGTGCCGTGACGTATGAAGGAGCTTGGTGGTACAACGAGTGTCACTATTCACACTTCAATGGAAGATACTTAAACAAAGATGACCCGAAATCGATATCATGGTACTACTACAAAAATTCCCATCAAGGATTGGCTTACTCGAGAATGATGATCCGCAAGATTAGTCATAGTGATTAAAATTCGTATCTGAAAATAACAAATGAACTATTACCTGGTAGGCTTGGTAGGAACCATTGATAAGAAGGCCTAACTTGATTGCCGTATTTATGAGACGGGATTGTTGTACTGCTACATTTGTTTCACTTCTTTGAATTAACAACGAAATATAAGATATATGATAAAAAAATTGATTTTAAATAAATTTAACGATACGACCAAATCAGTTATGTTGATAACACTATTTTTGAAATTCAATGATTTAAATAAATAAAATAGTCCATCAGTAGTGTTTTACATATTCCACTGAAGAGAAGTTTGTTCATTTTGCTTTTTGTCTTGCATTATTTGCAAACATTTCTAGCAATATCGTTATAAGACAAAAGCATGTTTTGTTTTGGTTATTGAATCGGTCTACTCTAAGAGCTAACTGTTATCTGTGTTGTGATGAGCTGTCCAGCTGGTGTATACAATGTGTTCATAATAACTTTTTCAATCATGTTTGAGTCATATGCGATCTTTTGAATTGACTGATGTCATCAACTTCCAAGTGAGCCTCTACGGATACCTTCAAAATTGATTGCCTCAGGCTTATCTCTTAAAAAGTCGTAGTATAAAAGCGGTGATCAATAGCTCAGTTTCTTCACAAGTTTCATAAGCAACATCTTGTCTTAAGCAACATCTTGCTGTTGATAGAGTTTTGCAGATTTTTCTAGTGAGTCAAACATGCCTCCAGTAAGTTTGCATTTGTGTTTCGCGATTTTTTTGTACCTATCTAATGTTCGAGCAACCTCTATTATTGGCCATAATGCGAATCAACCGACCGCAGGGTATGACCGCAGGCTATGAAATGTTGAGTGCGAAGTTGGACTTTCTCCAAAACAAACTACTCGAGATGGAGCTCGGAATCAAGGAACGTGATGAGCAGATAACTGAAAAGCAAGATCAGTTTGAAAAAGTGCTCAGCAACATGCTGTGATCACTTCACCGGCTTGAACAGGTGATTGGAACGAACCTTACGGCTCTGCAGACCGACTCGTGGAAGATCCTCGCCCAGCAAAGTGCATGTGCCAGCCACGAACTGATGCGGAAGGAAATTGAACAGATTGCACCAAAGGACGGCGTGTCTAAAAATACACAATCATTGCGGACTTTAGAAGGCTTGTACAGAAAAGGACCATTTCAATCGTGTATGGATGCACCTGCAAAAGAGTCCGGTGTTTATTCCATCAAAGTGGGCGGTAACAAGGAACTGTTAAAGGGGTTTTGTGAGCAGAACAGTTTCGGGGGAGGTTGGCTAGTGATTCAGTACCGCTTCGATGGATCACTGGACTTTTACCGAAACTGGACAGAGTATCGGAATGGCTTTGGAAATGTGTACCAGGAGTTCTGGATCGGATTAGAGTGGCTCCATCAGTTGACCTCACAGAGCTCCTATGAGCTCATGGTTGAGATCAAAGACTTTGATGGGAATTATAGGTATGCTCACTACTCGGAGTTCGAGATCGGCAGCGAATTGGAACAATATCATCTGAAGACGCTCGGAGCCTACGATGGAACTGCAGGAAACTCTCTTATCTACCATGCTGGTATGAAATTTACCACGAAGGACAGAGATAACGATAACAACGAATCAAATTGTGCCGTAACACATGAATGGGCTTGGTGGTATAAAAGCTGTCTTCATGCTCACTTGAATGGAAAGTATATGAATAAGGAAAATTCGCACGCTATTGGTTGGTACCATTACAGAAGAAATAGAGAAGGATTGGCTTACTCGCGAATGATGATCAGGGAATTGTAGGGATGCCAATATAAATACAATTATGAGAGATTGATTGCGTTGACGGAGTTAAAGTTTTAAAGAGAATGAATAAATACAATTATTTTACGAGAAATACATTTCACTTTATATGTTTTTTTCAATTATTCAACAAACAATGCACGTAAAATATGAAGGCTTATAAGCATCGCACCTGCTTTGTTATCTGTGTGCGAAATGATTTCGAACAATTAATGCCAGCATTGAATGTTTGCACAAAATAAATCCTCATTATCTAAAAACGAACGAAGCGTGCAGGGAAGCATTCCATCGCTAACTTAATCTCGTTTTCGAGGCTATAAATTTAAGCACCTCGTTCGAACCAGTGTTTGGTTCGTGTTGGATTACATCGGTCCTAGTTGTAAAATTGGACATTTCTTTCGCATGATTGTCGTTTTAGTTCCCATCTTCTTCCTTTGCCACCTCGATCGCTATAACTTATCCAGTGAATTCGGCCAACCGGGGGTCGCGTCGTTAAAGTGAGGAGAAATTATGCGAATAAATTGCGGCCGTAGATAAAATTTACGCGCTGTACTCTCTTTTAGCATACCGAGCCTTTTTTGAACGGCGGATGATTGTAGTTCGTGAATAACTGCCACCGGTTACAGTCCGCCCGACGCTTCAGCGAATCCCATCTTGACCGAGCAAGTTAAAAAGTATTGTCTCTGCTTGCAAGTGTTTTCCTCGTGGCCGCCAACACTAATCTTGCTTTCCGCTGCTTGCGATGGCCACGCAGCGAATGGATGGATCGAAGAGAAAATTCAAACCTGGATGAATTTTGTTCTGGCTTCCTGCCCGACAAGATGCTAATCTGGAAAACTTTGCGTCTAGCACCAAAAGAGATACTTTTGCTCGGCCAGAGCGAAGCCCCCTTACAATGGTTAGCGAAGTGTTCTACAATTTTAATTTATCTACTTTCGTACCATTCGCTCTTGGTGGGCGATTTTATGGCTGGCTGAAGGTGGATTGTGCTCGGGGAAACAGTTGTTTCCTTCGCTCCGTGCGATCAGCGTGGAAACAATGAAGAAAATGTTACTTTTTTCTATTCTGCTGGACAATTTATCTTCCATTTTGCAGTCGCGTGCGGAAACTGACGGCGAGATGGAGCGGTTAGTGAGTTACAAGTGATAATAGCAGGGTGCTTTGAGTAACGACCGTCAGAGGTGTTGCTTGTTAGGACGGAAGGTAAGGAGATCCGGTTCTTAAAACATTCGGTTTACAGCTGAAGTACATGCTCTATGAACAAGTGTTTCCCGATGGGATTTGTTAGTGAGAAAAATTGCATTTGAAATTAAAATAACATTAAAAACTGCCAAAAGGGTTAAAATTATGTTCTAGATTAAATTTTAACAGGCGTCAGTGATAGAAATATGCAGTTTCTATTTATTGATTCTTTCATTTCAAAGTGTTAAAAATATACTATCGACCTTATAGAGTTTTCCAAGTTAGAAAATTAAAAATAAATTCTTGTTATACGATTAACTAGAAAAGGGAAAAACATTAACCATGCTTCATAGACGGGTTTGGCTTTGGTTTTTATATTCCTCCCTAGAATGGTTACATCACGATCGAGAAGTTTTGACTGTGTTGAGTGGTGTCATGTTTTCATGGCATTGTTCAACCGTTAGAAGCCCATGTCGGAAGCAACTTGGCAGACGTAAAACGATCGTGTCTATCGCACACCTTAAATATTGAAACAACACGCTAAATTATGCATGTTCACCTCTTAAACACGATGGGAGGTGGATGTTTTTGTGCCGGTTTTTAGACGGCTACGCTCAGGAATTTTTACTTTTCTAATATAGTTTCCAAGCATCTCACCATGTCCGGTAGTCGTGTTCCGTGCTTTCAATTCGACATCACTTGTCCAATTTGGCTTAAATTTATCATGACCGTGCGTTTTTCCTTGCCACTTCCATCTAACACCGAGTGAAAACAAGGCACAGTTCCGACTTGTGGATGCCTTTGGAGCGTTTTGTTAAGTAATTTTTTTATGATTATTGTTTCCATTTGCATGCAGATTTGCTACTTGCCTTTGTCAGCCGCGGCTCGATAGACAAAGAAAGTAACCTAGACCGTGATTACTTTGGCACGGGTGGGTACTCATTACTTTCCGGATGGTTCGGGAACACTTTGGTCTTGGCCTGAATCCTGCGGTTGCTCGTGGGGATGTAGTGAAGTAGCGCTGTGAAAGTGTGTAATAGAAATAACAAGAGATGCCCATTTAACTGCCACCCATCCATAGATAGACAAAGACGGTGTGGAAATGAAACTGATTCTGTAAGTCGTGATGTGTACAGGGGGAGCGCTTGACTTTGCGCCATCTCTTTTCTCATTTGGGAACTAAACACTAAAACCGAAGCACAGAAAGAGATGTGCAGAAAAAGAAGGAAAAACTGGCGTTTTCCAGCCTTCTGGCAAAATAAACTATACGTGTGCATTGGATGGAAACGTGGAAGAACATGAAGGCCAAGGATTCGTTGGTGTTGAAGGTTGTGTTTGGTGCGATTGAATAAAATTTTTAAACAGGCAGCATCGACGGCGTGTAGAAATGGGAAGAAACATAAACGCTCATGAGAACGATAAGCATTATGGTGATAGTGGATGACCGGGTTTGCTTCAGCTTCCCGTTCATCTGCGTTTGGAAAAGCGCTGTTTTACATAACAAGTAAGGATGATTGCGTTTGAAAACATGATTCAGTTGTGTTACTTCAAATGATTTATAAGCAGTTTTTCTAAGAGGTTGTATCTAATTTTTGAAGGAGGTAATTATCGCGTTCGTAATAAACAAGAGAAAATAATTTGGTTTTGGTTTCCGACTTTCATAACTGTCATACATTTTTTAAATCGTGTTTTTTACGTTTTGTTCATTATCATTCTTCTTCCTTTTAACCAAATAAAAATTTTCAGCTTTTTTAACACTTTAACTTTTTAATTAGAATTCTGATTTTAGATAGAAATTTTCTTATATAACTAACCGAATAACTACTACGATTTTCGGACGGATATGTTTCCGCAAAAGCTGCTGGATGTGTCGAAGAAGGAAATCATGGAGCGTACGCATCGGTGCAGAGTGTCCCCATGCGGAAGCTGTCCAACGCCCGGGAATGTCTTATTGAGATAAATTAATTTCAATTTATTGTTAAATCATCCACGCCAAACGCACCGCCCGATGGTGGCAGCCGGTAGCCGTCGGAAAACACCATCAGCGGTCCTGGATCGATCGGGTTCATCGGGACGGTAGGCTGGTAAAGCATAGGACACACTTCCCGCAGGCTGGTAGATTCGGCCATGCGGAATGCTCCACAAGACGACCGCTTTTCCACGCCCCATCAGCCCTTTTCCACCCCGATTCGACAAAGAGTAAGCGAATAAATCATCAATTATTTACGATAAATTGAGTTGTTTTGTTTTTGGATGTGTCCCTTCTCGCTTTCGCACTGTCGCTCTCGTTCCAGTATTAGATCACTCGTTTCCCTTTGAACGTCTCTTCCCGTCTCTGGCCACTGTTCAAGGGGGGTGTGAATCGCTGACGGTTCTTAAGAGCTGCGGCGGTCGTTACGATGGCTCTAGGGTGGTGGAGGGATAATTGAATTTTCTCGTCATTTCATGATTTATGTAGTGAAGCTAAATGTTCGACTAAATGACTGTCCGCTGACTCGTCTGCGTTCGTTCGGACAGGCGGTGGACAGTTTATCAATTGCGTATAATGTTTGCGGTCTGAGTGTGCTCGCACCGCAGCGGTCAAACTGGAGGGCTAATAACTTAGGAAGACTGATTGTCTTAGGCAGTAGTCGAGATAATCCGATGGAAGATGTTCCACGCTAAAGGTATCCCCAGCGTTAAGATAACCCGAAGAATTGTAGTGGACCGAAATGCGCCGGCTTCTGCAAAATTTTAGGCATAAAACGGGGCGGCCAAATACTTAAGATTGGCCTATTATCACTGCACAATTTAATTTGGATATCTATCGTATTACTTTCGCAGTCGTACTTGAAATAAATATAGTTTAATTGCCTTTAAATTACCCTTTTCTTACAACAGTCATTCTTACTGAAATTACTTTTGTTTTTTTGCTCAGTCTTGCTTATTTTGATTATGCATATTTTAAATATTCTAAAATTTTTATTAAATAGTTGTGAATGGATTCATCTCATGGTTATCCGTAAATTTTCAGTTGAACTCTTCAGATTGTTTTTCTTTATTTGAAAATTGCTATTTCATTTCGTTAAAATTTGTTTAGGATTTCAAAGTTTAGTTTTATTCAAGGATTTTTAAATTTTAATATTTTTTATTGTTTTATAACTTTCGCGCTTTGTTCAACAAATTTTATATGAAAATCCCTATTTTAGAATTTGCTACTTTGCTCATGCGTTTGTCATTACATGACGTGTTCATTGTCGGTCAAAAGACGTTCATTATGGAAATTTGTCAAATTAACTATCATCGTTTCATATCTTTAATCTTTTGTTCATCTTGTAGTAAAACCAAAACTTGAATAACAAATTGAAATGGTTGAGAAACAAAAGGGTTATACTCAATGCACGTTATTCATGAGTAGCAATAGCAAAATAGAGCACTATAGGCTTCTCGAGAACAATTGGGGAGGTCTGATAATTTATTTCACTTTACAGGATGTTCTGCGGGAGTTAATTTTAAAACTACTAATTATAGCGCTTCATCACTAACGTAATATACATCGCACACAAGCATAACCCGTAACGCCAGAGAAAACAGGAATGAAATAAATGCATTGTGACAGAGTTCCGGGAAGGGCAGTTGGTCCTCCCCACCGGAAATGGCGCCATCCTTTACGATTGGTGCTAATTATTCCAAAATGACAACACGTAAGCAGGTAATAAAAAGTCATAAAACAATTTTCCAGCGAGCAGAATGATAAACTGAAATGGGCCATCGACGTCGACGGGAGCGGTATCGCAGTAATGCCATAATGCTTTCCAATGCAAAAACCTACCGAGGATGCGGCTTGGGAGGGATTGCAGTGTTTGGATTGTACTTATGTCGCATACGGTTCCAGCGCAGGGTCCACCCTTTCCCTGGCTCCATCCGCAGTGCGAGTTATAATCCAGGCTATGGTGTCACATTTGGTACAAACAACTGAACACGGGCAAACATGAGCTTTCAGCAGTCAACATAGCATTAATGGAAGAAGCACTGAGCAAAATACGTCTGGCCACGTGCAACGGCATAAATTAAAAATGACAATCGCTGAGTGGAGAGTATTCTATTCATGTTGTGTGTGTGTATGCTTGAAGTTTTTTTATATTACCTGATTGCTGCTCCACTTTTTCCCGTTTTATTGACTCATTTACTCATTTTCACCCTGTTTATTTATTTATGTATTTTCCGGTGCTGATAGGATGATCGTTGGAACTGCGTAGAGGTTCGGGCAGGTGGAGGATGGCTCAACGGAAAATGCAACGGATTCACAACGAGCAGGATATTGGAAGCTTCCGGCAGCGATGCGGACACTGATGGTCATCCGTCGGATGGTGCAATGTTGGCTTTCGGATGTCATAAGCTTTTATGATCCCGGGTTTCGCTGGACCGTTCGTGGTATTCGTGGGCTCGAGCGAGTGTCAACCGCAAATCTTTGCCAAACTGATCATGAGATTGAAATATGCACTGTTGCGCAAGAGCATTTGCACATCAGATTCTTTATCAGTAAAATCTGCCTGCTTTGCTTATTTTGCAACTAATAGTATACAATTTGCTTAATTAAACAGTAAAGTTTAGATTTTATACAATTTAAATAATTTAAATTTTATTTATCCAACCAGAAAGAGAGAGAGAGAGAGAGAAGAAAAATTATAGAGGCTTTGAGCCGTTAGGCCTCTTTCGCTTATCTAACCAGTGATCTGTTCTTTTCCTAGAACAATTTTACATAACACTTCTTTAAAAAGTTGTTTTCTTATGAAACCCAAAAAAAAGTATGTGGCATGGTATTTAATGTATGCTCGTTGCGCATTGACTGTACACGTTGTTGCAATTTGCAAAAGGATTTTTATATTTCCGTGGCCAAAGAAATGCATCGTCAATTGTGCTGGTAAAAAAATAAAAGTAGGATAAACAAACATCACCAGCAACACTTTGGAATTTCGATTCTGATGTTTGACGAAAATTTTTATCGCTTTACCTCTGCACTATTTGCGTTCTTGCTTGTTTCACAGCATTTCTTCCGTGTTTCATGATTCCAATATACATTTTATGATGCATCCAACATCGTGCTCAACATATTTGTTTGGTTGAGTATGATATGGAAGGAAAACATCAGGAATCAAAATAAATATAGCCCAATTGCGATAGTCAACTGTGGATTAAATCGCACATCGATTGGTGCGTGAGTGAACGGAAAAGCCAAACAAACTCGTAAGACTCAACCGTGCGGTGACCAATCATTTTGAAAAACCGGAATTGGATCATATTTCAATCGAACGTTCGAAATGCGGGGGTTGATCGAGTGCGATTTATTTCCCTCCAAACGCCTCCGCTTCACAAGCTTCGAGCACGGTGGCCTATAGTTTGTCCTAATTGGCGGCATATCCTGGCATTTTTTTAAGCGGTGCAACGTTCGGAGAGTGGAAAAAAACAATAGTCGATGCCGGGAGTGGGCGACGGTTTCATTTAATTCATTTATGGCCAATGTATTTGAGCGATTGACGCTCATTAAAACTTCAATTGGAAACTTCAGGCCCCATAAATCAATTATTGAAGTATCATTAAGCTTCGTATTTATCAAATATTTGGTCGCCCCTGTTGCTGTCGCTGTGCGTGTGGGATTACCGCTGGAGTGATGGAAATTGTTTGAAAACAATACCGTTTCCTTGGTTAGTGCTATTTTGTGGGCTCATGATTGATGGAATATCCTGTTTTGTTGCAAAAATGTACGCCAATAATTTAATTGAATTTATTTTTTGCTTCCAATTTGTGATGATTTTCTTTCTTTCTATATGGCATACCCATTTTTAACGGTTGAAAAGAAATCTTTTAAATGAAAGATTCTATTTTCCGATTATGGTGAATGGATGTTTCAGAGGATGCAAATGGCAGGATTAACTAGTAAAACGGAACACTCGAATTTTCGTCGAGGTAGATTCCGTATGTCCATTACTCCGAAAACTTGCTCCTATTGCACTTTCTTTATTGTAGCCGTACTGCAAAGTCCTACCAAATGTTGGTACGAGGGGTAGATTTTAATTAACATGAATCTAATTTCCTTACCCTTGTTTACTTCCTGTCGAACTGTAAACTTCGATTGCTGATTGCCGGCAGACCGAGTGAGGTCCAAAGGTGCTCGGTTTAGCTGCCATCGTTCAGGTTGGGCCGGTATAGATTTGGAAGTATTTCATGGCTGAATTGAACATCCTTTGTTCGATGATACTATGGTACCTTTTTGGGCGGATATTTACCCATGGATACCTTTGTAGACGAATTTTCTAATTGAGTAAATGTATGCTCAACAAACTCACCCTGACCCAGTAAAAGCTTTCGGAGCGGTATAACATATGGTTCATTTAGTATGGTTAGCACAGTTTGCTCTAATCCATAAAACTGCTGGGCTTTTTTAATCCATTAGATTCAATAATAAATCACTTAGCAATTGAATGTACTGTTGAAAACTTCACTTCAACTGGAAAAATATAAATTTTAAATACACTTGTACGAGTGATCTAAAATTCTCGTACTCTTTATTTTTCTTTTTAACAGGTAGTCTTTATCTTTTACAACAAGTACAGAACAATATTTTTTATGCTCCACGAAACCAACAAACCTTGTATTTGTTTAATTTCCTTTGCTTTTTCAAATCATTCACCTTTAAATAGTCCTTGTCTACGATGGCCAGGAAAATTGTCGCTAAAATCGCTTCGTAAGGTAAAAAGGGGGAAAAATTGTGTTTAAATGCAAACCCATCAACCGAGCCTTCTAACACGTGCGGCGGGTCGTTGTGGCTTAGTTATCGGTTGGTGCGGTTGTAGATTATGTGTTACACGCGGTGCGGTCCCTTTTCCAGCTTTATGATATTTGCTCACCCACTTGCGCGTGAAGTTTGCACCCCGCAGAAGCCGCAGCGTAACGCATCCGACCGGAAACCGCTTTCTCGCAGTGTGGGAGCAAGTTTACGCGCGCCATTTTTAGTGCCCATCGCCGTGGAAGTGCAACCGTTGCAAGTTTGTCGCCCGGGAAGCGCCTGGCTTGCAGTTCGAGGGTCTGGTGGTGCGGATGGTAGCGTACGGGTTGCAGGTGACGCGTATCGGTGATGTTAATTTGACCGAAAGTTGGCGGTCTGCTACATGAACCATCGATGGGAGTTTGGCATCGAGCGCCGCCCGCGAGCGGCGTTGATGAAGGACATGGTTTTACAATTTATGCTACGACATGCCCGTAAGTTATTGGACCGTTGCCAATCGCTCGCGTTCCCTTGTCCCAATGGCTGTTGGTATTATGGAGCATCAAAAATTGAGTGCCCACCGAAAAGCGATTTAAAAGCTGGCACTATGACAATCTAAATGCACAAAACTCTGCTTAAAACCAAATGAAAACTATCAAATTTGCGTTGGAAGTTCCTGGGGGTATCTTATGCTGTTATCACCATCGCAACTGGTGTTATTTTCATTTACGGGCATCACAATCGCACTAGTGGTCATCGGTTTCCCGGTTCGATCGATGACAGTATCCTTGCATGGCTTTTTTGTCGTAGTTCAGTGATTTCAGAATGTTGACAATATCAGCAACTGGAAATTAATTACAATAACCTGCACCGAGTGGTGGTGTGACACAGAACTCAAGGCGGATAGCTGGTAATTATGCATTAGTAATTTGGTAATTTGCTAAAATTTTCAATTAATCTTTTTTAGACCATGTTTTGAATGTGACGGCTTGATGTGAAGACATTTAAATCCAACAATTATGATGACTGTTTGAATGAACATGATAGAATTTTTCCTTCGATTCAAATGAAATGTAGGGTTTTCCTAACGTTGTGCCTCCCTAGTTGGAATGGGTACTTTCGTCCATTCAAATGGGCTGACATGCAATGATTATGTTTAGTTCAGATATTAGTTTTAAAGAAACTGTGAATTTTATGAAATTTTTCTATGTTTCTGGCATCTTCTATCGGAATCAAGATTATCTGTTGTTTAAAAAAAACCTCTTTTATAAAAAATTGGGCGCACCATGCAGGTTGTATTGCAGTATTGCGGTGGTATATTTTGCGAAAGGAAGATGTAATATGTGAATTGCATTTTAATGTCTGGTTTCTTTTCTACCATGTAAAATATAAATATGTTGATTAAATTTTTCCAATGTTCCACATGAATTTGGTCGTCATCCACCAGGCACCTCCATCGAAGATTATTCTAATTATTCCTTTTCTGATCATATTCCCCAGTTTTACATATTCAATTTATATTAATACAAAGTTCATTCTGAGAATAAGTCTTCAATTAGGTACTCTATTCGAACATTTAATTTTCCTGAATATTCAGTTTTATCGCAATGGAGGTGCCTGGTAGTTCATGATTTAAGATATATCTAAGATTACGTAGTGTTAAACTGCTTCATATAATAGATATAATATAAGATTACTTAGGAATCCTGTGAAACGATATAATTTTAAAATACATGCAACAATGATGAACGGTATACCCTTTCATGTGTTTACCGCTTTATTTTGCTTTTTATCCTGCCATTAGTGGGATGGGCTAATGGGATTTACGTAAGTTGACAAGAGCAGGCATAATTCTACATGTCAGTGAAATAGATGCTTGTTAATAGAAATGCACACACAAACAAATGCTATTTGAGCACTGTTGAGTGCATGATTCCCACTGAAACCGGTTCTCCCAACGTTATGGTCACCGTTGTGTGCATTACAGGAGGAATGTTTAGTGCACTGTCGGAGTCGAACGGAGACTACTTAATCCGCATTTAGCTATCATTGACATAGCAATGGTCTTTTTTGAGTTGGAAAAAACCGGCGGCTAACCCCTGACCCCGACGGTGGTAAGAGGTACAAAAACAAATAAAACCAATTAATGCCACCAGATTACGGCACTTATACCCACTTGTATCCTTAGTGTCATACACGACAATTCGATCAACCCATCGCCGCGGACCCATGTTCTGCAATCGAAGGCAAGCAAGCGGTTTCCGATCGAGTCTGAACGGGGACAGGAACCGGGCAAAATGGTGACATCCACTGCACCAGTGCCAATCTGATCGACGAAAGCGTGAAGCTTAAATTTATTGCATCATTTATCAAGGCCCTCACTTTTCTGGCCCCCCGGCGGGAAACTGCCAAGTCGTGGCGTTGGTGGACAATCGGGCTCCCCATTCCTGGGCAAACTCCCTTGGGACTCGACGGTGAAATAATCAGCAGCTCGACTGTGTGCCGATAATCGAATTTGTCCGTTACGGAGCGCACCAACGTTTGCCGACTGTTGCACACGTTTGCATCGCTCGGGTGGCACGAATGGCCACTGGCCACGGGTTAATGTGGTGTGTTGAAAATGGAGGAGAGGTGAAATAAAAGCCAACGGAAAAGAAGCCGCATTTGAACCCGTTGATTATCACTAGCCGATGATGATGTGGAATGGTGTTGGTGGCAGAACGGAGCAGGTTGAGCGTGATTGAACCACAAATTTATTGGTTTGAACATTGGCTTGTGGCATCGGTGATTGGTTGTGTAACAATGGCTGAAATCCCCTTGCTTCAGAAGGGTGGACTTTGCGTTCTCGAAATAAACATACAGATTTTAACCGTACAGGTGGAAAAGTTATATTCTAAAAAATAATGATTGATAGTTAGTGAGTATCCATATTTTCTTAATTTTTATAGGAAAAATAATACATTTAGGAGTAGATCTAGCATGTGTTTTAATTGCTTGAAAAACCTTTATATTTATTCATAAACGATTTTAGAATTGAAAATAAGTAAATTTGGATTGAATTCCCAACGAATTTGGCAAAAGAAAAAACTCTCAAACGTAACAAAATGACGTTCTTCTTCTTCTTAGGTGGCTCAACATCCCCAAGTGAGACTAGGCCTCTCTCCGTAGAGAGTTGCTGTGACCGAAGGACGGTAAATTATAGATCGGTTCGTAATACCGGGGGGTTCCAGACTCGGGATTCGAACCCACACCTATGGCGTAATGTTTTCTAGCGCTACCGCTGCGCCATGGGCACCCCCAAAACGACGTTCACTTACTTAAAAACTGTAATAAAAAGCTGTTATAAATATTGATATGTTCCAAGTCAGTAAATACTTAATATTTTGAAACAAAAAACATCCGTATTAGCTATTGGTGCTATCTATACCATTTCAGTATGACTGTATAATAATCAGCAATTTTGTGTCCTTTGTCTGTTGCAGACAAACGTTTGACCGTGGTCATCAACATTGGTCATCAAAATAAGCCGGTGAGCATAGAGAATTTAATTCTGCCCATTGTTTTAAGCAAATCTAAGGGAAAAGAACGTCCTATTGCTGTTTCAATCTCCCATCCATACCGTACTTCAGCCACGCATGGAAGCGTTGAAAACACGATTTACGCACACCACAAAACATGCCTGATTACAATGTCGCCTCGCAGTACAGTTTAATCATTCGAGCTTGGTTGTCGTGTGTTAAATCTCTTGTGCCGAAATGTGGAACCGCAAAAATAAAACCAAACTCTCCCAGAGGGTACGAACTGTGGAAACCGCTATGGAAGAGAAATGAAGTTTACAAAAAACAAACCAGCACACACACACACACACACACGAATGAAACAATCCGTGCAGGGGGATTATGTTATGTATGAATGTCGATTAAACCCTTCCGGTTCGAAGGAAGAGCGTTTTAATTTTATGAACCAAAATGTGTAATTTATGATGCCGACCGCCATCTAAAATGTGTTCTGCTTTGGTTAAGAGACCCTCCCTTACAGCCAGCAAGCGATATGTTATGTTATGGTGTAATTCATAATATTTTTTTATGTGTGCCAGCAACATGCGTTCCCGTATTGTCCCTTTTAACTCTATAAAATAGGATTTTCTAGCTGGAAAAATGTAGACAGGAAGAGGATGTTTATAAGTATTATCCCGGGACATACGAGAATATAATATAGTGCATGTGAAAAGTGTTCTTTACTGTAGGGATTTTAAATGATACGTTAGTTAACATCGTATGTTGTTTGTTCAAAGAAAAATTTTCAAGACACATAAAATAAATTAAATTATTTTATCTCTGGAAATAATCGAAGTACTAGCGATGCATTATTTCTATACTTTTGTGGTGATATTTACTCCCCTCTCTAAAATTCAAAGTACATCAAGGAAGGTGTAAAACTAGCATACAATCCAGTTATTCGAGCGGATGGAAAATAGAAAAGTCATTACCATATTTCATTATGTATGATAATTTTTCTTCTCCCTTCCGCCCACACACGAGACAAATAAATTGTAATTTAACGGGTGATGATAATCAACACATTTGTGGTCGATCGTTAGTGGCCAGCAAGGGGTGGTCAGTTCCATCATCGAGTTTTGGGGAAATTTTGCAGGGCCCTAGAAAAGGGAAAAGAAAAAAACCCAAACCCGGTATCCAACGACTCAATGAACGGTTATTATGATCCTTGCATCGAGGGAAGAGCATCCTACCGAACAATGAGACATCAACAACCCCTCAACGGTCCTCGGTCGCGTTTCGAGGTAGCCCTTCAGTGGAAGTAGTTTACCCGGACGGCGGTAGTGCTAGTCCTGGTAGTTTGGTCCTGGCATGCCGGGAATGGTGCGAGTGAGTTCGTTAAAGGTTTCGGCGAAGCGTGTAAATTTCTGTACGCCCGGTTTTCCCTGCGGCGGCGGTTGCGTAAAGTGGACGGTTTTGCTTTGTGGTGTGGAAAGTATTCGATGGTTGGGGAGATTTTTCCAAGTGCCACTTGTAGTTTGCCGTCGTAGTGTAATGTGTTGTGTTGTTGCATAATATCGCTTTGCTTCACCATTTTGCTAACTTTCTCTCTTGCTCTCCGTATTTTCTGTTGCTATGTTTGCATGTTTTCCATGCCATCTCCCAAACCGTCATTGGTTGCGAAAATATGCGCATTAGGAAGTGAAAATTGACTTTTAAAGTAGGGTAATAACTGGAATGCAGACGTACCGACAATTTCTCTACAACCGTTTGTAGTTTGGTACGACAAAAGAAGTACTTATAACATCAGCCAGTAGGTACTGAATTGGATAACAAGGATCATATTTGATTTCAAATATAGTTCTTAGATCTTGAAGTGCAAAAACTCATCAAACAAAATAAAGATTTAGAAAGAGTTGATTCTAATGCACAATTACGTCATTTTACACTTAAGTAAAATATACTTCAAAAGCCTAGCTTTACTCCCAAACTAAAGCTTTCCCACTCATTTACAGATTCAACAAACACTTACAGTTCTGAGGTTTACTGCGGTGGCCTGCATTACCGATGCTAAAACCCATTATATTGTTTATAGTCAATTGCTGGTTTTTTATCAAATTAATTAGTGCTACTGAGCGCAAAACTGCCATCTGCCGCAATTGGTTGTGGTAATCATTCACACATGATGCACTTGAAACAATTTCACCGACGAGCGCTTGGAATGCTAATGATCTGCCATCGTCGGGCCAGTTGAATGGTATGCATACTTTTTTTTAATTTCCGAGTAAGTATGTTTGGCAATTTACCGCCAATATGGTGAATAGTGGAGTGTAATTTTACAGTCCAGCTGACCGGTTGCCACTTCCTTTACCTTATTTAAGAGTTCAGTTTCATTCGAAATGTATATTGGTTTCAGGGCTCAAACTTGGTGGTGTCGAGTGGCGGCAATGGAATTTCGAAAACGATTTGAAATTCGATTCACGCAACGATTAGCTTGCCATTTTTATGTCGCCAATATGTGCCTTCATTCTCAGCGACATGTACCTAGCAATTGACTTCAATCGCACGGAATGTCATTACATTTCTCGATTGCATTTTTCATTGCAATTTGTAACATCCCAGCGATCAATGGAATGGTTTTGAGTTGCAATTGTGAGAAACTGGAAATGGTGAGCGCTTAGGGTGAAATTTGTTACCGAATGGAAAACAAACAGTTGAGAAATACAGTGACCGGCAGGGAAAAGTGGACACCTTGAATTTTTTTGGATTTTCGCTCAATATTTTTTTGTTAATCGAAGTAAATACACTGAAAATATTTTTCGTATCTTCTTTTACATATTTTTTATGAGATTCATTAATAAATTTGCGAAAAACTCGCTCTTCAATTCTGTGAAAAAAATTATGAAAACATGTATTTAAAAAAACAGTGACATGAGAAAGTGGACACTTCAGGCGTTCATTAGTATACATAAAAAAAATTATAAAAAAATACATCTTAGTATTAAATGTGTCCTCCTTTGGCTTGAAGAATCTGTTGGAGGCGCTTAGGCATGCTCTTTACTAGATTTTGTAGATATTGGGGATCCAACTCTTCCCAAGCATGTACTTGAATTTCAAAATAGTCGTTTTTATTCGATACATCCGTTTTGTTCACCCTGGCATCGATAATTGCCTTCAACTTCTCGATAGGGTTTAGATTAAGGCTCCGAGGAAGCCATTCCAACAGTCTTAGGCGACAAGAATGGAAGAAAGACTTGGTCTTCTTGGCAGTTTGTTTTGGGTCGTTGTCCTGTTGAAAAACGAACTTTTCCTTCAGGCTCGTCTGGATGAGTGAAACCTTCAGATTTTTCTTCAAGATGTTAATTCAACAATAAATAGTCGTTATATCATCCATTTTAACAAAGCATCCCTACCCATTCCACGAGAAACACCCATAGACCGCCACATTTTGTTCCCAATGCATCTCTGGGCCATGCGTTCAACGATCCTGATGCTCTTAACCTGAAGCGCCACACACAATTATGTGGTTTTTATTCATGTTTTGATTCAACTGATATAAGAATAATTTTATAATACTAAAGGGGTTCAACAGCATGTTCCTGAGCAAAATTCATTCGCTCAGCTGAGTTTGGCTCAAAGATGTTACAGCGCCTTCTATCGAATCTGGTCTCCAACCCGTGAGTTACGAGACGGCGACAAAAAGTTCGTTCGAAAAATGATAGCTGAAGTGTTTTCAAGACATCATTGATGGTTACTTTTGCGTTTTTTTTATTTGTGATTGATTTTGGTGTTAATACATGCAACGGTTTTGAGCTTTTTACCTCCGCAAGGGCAGTTCTCCGCTGAAACCTTACGATTTAAATTTGATGACAATGTCTCCACACGCTTTGCGTGCTATTTTGCGTAAGATATTTGAGTATAGTTTTAAGCTCCATTAACAATTTTCCTTGTTATGAGATTCAAAAACAAATTAAAACAAAATTTATATGTAATGAGATATCAAAACATTAGGTTCAAGAAGAGTAAACATATCAACGAACATAAGTCAAATGCGACCATGACTATGAATATCAAATTGGCCAAGGAGATTGCTTTTAACCATAAAACTTATCAAAACACAAAACTGAGGGGATCTTTTCAGAAAAACGTTATGAAAAACTCAAAATTTTAAAGTGTCCACTTTTTCTTGTCACTAGTTTTTTAAATGTATGTTTTTATAATTTTTTTCTCAAAATTGTGAAGCGTTTTTTTTAACTAATTTATTCATTAATCTCATTAAGAATATGTAAAAGAAGATACGTAAAAATATATTCAGTGTATTTACTTCGATTAAGAAAAAAATTATGAGCGAAAATAAAAAAAATCGAGGTGTCCACTTTTTCCTGCCGGTCACTGTATGTTCCCTGTTCTCTCGACCGAACCGGACACGTCAGCCGTGCCTTCGATTGGCTCCATTTATGGACTCAACGATTTTTTTCTTCCTGCCAAAATTGCTGACCAGTTGTCGTTCTCTTTATCCTTGCTTGTTTAAACGAAATGTTGCTACAAACTAAAAGTTCGTTAACACCGCTTTTGAAGAATTGATCGATTGACATTTTCGGGGGCACAAAACTGTTTTTGCTATATTTTTATAATGTCAAACTTTTTTCTGTAAACTAAGTTATTTATTTTAGTGTCAACAAATCAAAGTTTCCATAACCAAATGTATTTTATAAATCTAATATTTACATTGCCCATTTTTTGGCTGCATACGGAGTGAATTCCACTGTGACACGTTTCGATAAGAAAAAATCATACGCAAACAAAAAACAGGAACGTAGCCGAAATACGTGAAAATTAGATGTCTGCCAAAGCGATATGGAATGAAATTGCATAACGGCAATTTTATGCACTTTCATCATTCACCGATTGACGCCAAACTCATTCTCGCCTCCCCGGACCGCGCCATTCACGGCCGGCGGTGAAGGGTATGGGTCGATGTAGAGAAGCCCACCCAAAAACCGATGGAGCCAGGCCTGTTTGTTCGTAATTAAAATACGTGTTTCAAATAACAATCAATACTGCGGACCGCTGCAGCTGCGCCGGCTGTGAAATGATGTCAAACCCGCCGGTCCCAGCGGCCGATTTGAGTGTTGCGTTTGCAACGTTAGCGAACCAAATCCAAATCGGCAAGTGGTGCACGTAGTGCGAGATTTGGTCAAACGCACCGAATGGACGGACATCGATGTCCTAATAAAACACAAGGGCTTTGCGAAACGGGGAACATGTGGCTAAACCATATTCTACATGGTAACAAAATCGAGGAGCCGAATATTTGCTACCTCCGTTAGGTTTGACACTGGTTCGGGAGAAAAAGCCCGATTTCGGGGGGACATAATAAATACACAATGTTTTTTTGTATTGGGTACTGTTCCACTGGGCGAAAGGTTGGTTTAGGAAAGCGGTTTAAACCTTTACACCATTTTAGGAAAATAGAAATTTATAGCATTTGCATGTTTAATTGAACCGTGTGTGTTGATACTCTGATTGATTGTTTGGGGTTTAACTAGCATCCATTCGTTGCTGTTATCACGAGTCTGTTTTTTGGTAAACTCCTGGGCATTGTGAAGATGTTAGCAAAGGGCATAAGTTATTTAATAATTTCTTTTATCTTTTTGTCAAAATATTTTCTTTTTGTCAAAGTTTAAATTACTTTCAGCATTTTTCCAATTGTTCTAAGAATTAAACAATTTTCATTAATGAATTGAGTAAAGTACTAAGTACCAAAAATTTTGGGGTTTTCCTAACGTGTAAGTCAAATTGTCATTATCTTGTTTTTACTATAGGTTTTCAATTAATTCAATTTATGCTAAATACAATATCAATATTTGATCATCGAAAGTACCGTTTGATACGGAACAAACGCCCATTCGGCAGTCGGCTTATGCGAACACAACAATGTGCGAACCATTGTTTGGCAATCATTTGATTTTCATTTTCATGAATATTCAGCTGATAAATACGTCTGTAAATCAATTAAACATATGTGAACATCAAGCCCACGCTGTCGTCGGGTGGCTTCATTGTTCCATTTTCCTTCACACTCCTTACTTCTTGTGCACCGTCTGTTCCAGCAAACGTTCAGGCAAATTTTCAACGATGGCTCATGTCGTCACTTTGAGTTTTCCCTCGAGCTCTCTGGTCTCCCTTCTCATCGGCCGCTCATTGGTGAAATCTCTTGCATCGGGCATTGCTGGATCGGTCGATGTCATTGCGGGTGTAATCTGGCTGTCAAAAGGATGAAACAATTTTGTTTGCGTATTCGCATCCGTTCAAACCCGTACGTTTATGTTGTGTTATTGATGGTTGAAGGATATATTTTTATAAAATTTAACGCAATTGAATCAGTGCGTTTGAATCAATTTGTAGCAAACTGAAAGCAGATCAACGTTCAATTCTCTTTGGACACCTTTATTTTGCATCGATACGAGATACGTTTGAGGGTGTAACGTGCGTTTGTCCAGGTACACATTTTTGAGAACGTTAAAATAGTTATATTAAAATGGACAAACTGTCAAGAGTTGTGGGTTGATGTTACTTAGACGTATTTAAATTTGTTTCAGTAATATGTAACATGAACTTTCATGAACATTGAACAAGAATTCTAATTCTTTACCGTCAATTTTAACTTGAAATTTTCCGAGCCGACAAACTTCTACTGCGATTTTCATTCTTTTATTTTTCTTTTGCTTGTTAAAGAACGCTGCTGCCAACACGTGTTTGAACTATAGTGCTTCATTATTAATTTTTTCTTTCCCATGTTTTCCAACGCTTCTGCAGGCACCAGCAAATCAACAAAACTGTAGCACGTGTTCCTGCTCGTGTTGATTCCTGCAAACAGTTTTAATTGTTGTGTACCGTAATAATTTAAAACGACCGCATTTAACGTTTTGCTGGGCTGGCGTAACGGGCTTTTATTTGCTTTTGCCCACGTATGTGTGCTATCCATGCAAGGTATAATACGAAGAATTATAGACAGGAAATATGGAAAAAATAGAACCATTGCATAAAAAAAATAAATAAATTTAAAGTTTACAAGAAGAAAAGTTGGAAGGAGAGTTTAATTTTTGTCGAATCAAAACTCAACAGCCAATTTGAGGATGTTACAAAATAAAATATTTCTGGTAAAGATGCTTCCATGCAACATTGTGCAATAGAACGGAACCGTAAAAAAGAAAACAAGCTAATAAAATAATTTCGAAATGTTTGAGCTGTAGAGCACGACGTGAACAGCTTTTCCTGTGCGGTGTCTCAGGATCTTTCAGCATCTGGACCGAATATATCTGGCCCAGTGTTGGACGCGAATGGTGGATTCGTTTCGGCGGTGTTGTAAAATAGAGTTGTGTACCGCGGAAATAGCTTGCAGCTGCAAAATTGCACAGCATTTCGATGCAACACACATACCAGGCGCGTCCAAATTCCTTAGGAAAATACAATAAAATTGGAAATTGCATGGGGAAGAAAAGTAACGAATGAAAGCGTTCGTTGCATTTCCCCCCCCCATGCAACTAATTGTCTTTCTTTTCTACTTCATCCATTTCGCTCTATCTGGCTCATTGTTTCTTTCCGTTTAATTCCATTTTACTCGCTTTTCAATATTATTGCACTGTGAGAGCGGAATGTATTTGGTGAGATTTTTTTTCTACCGAAGCTATTTTTCTATCCTTGTACTTCTGGTTTGTTGAACTGCCCGCGCCGCCGGTTGGAATTTCCACCTAGAAAAACTACTATTAGAAGCTATTTAATTAGTGTTTACTCTCGGACCGTGCTGCGGAAAATCCCCAATTTTCAAACATACACCACGTTGGGGATTTTCTTTTGCTGTACGGCTAAATCTTCACGCTTTTCGATTATTTGTTTTTTCTTTTCTTCCACGTCGCATGACTGAAAGGAGGGTAAGAACATGAGGAACATAAAAAGGGGCAGAAACGGAAAAGTGAAACGGGAAATAAAATCCTTCCACTGCACAACCCGGTGGCACCGGTGCAGCTATTTGCGCTTGGTAATAATTCTTGGCCGCTGCCGGAAACGCTTTTTTACATCGCGAAAACGATGTCGAAAGTTTCGCTGGAAGGTGGAGGGAAATTCCACGCAAAAATTGGCTACCTGAAAGGAGTTTGAGACGGGAGCGGGGGTGTTGGCTAATTAGACGATTGCAGCCCCAGAGCCGGCCGCTCTGCCTGAGCACAATCAAACGCAGATGGATGCAGTTTTCGTTCAGTGTGTTGGAAGGCTGCAATGGGGAAAGGATTTAACTTTTTCCTTGCTTGCACAACGTGCTGCTGAGGAGTTAGAGAAGGAGAGGGTAAAACACGGACATACACACACACACACACTTCAACGAAATTGCAGCCCACAGGCTCCTGGTCCGGCAACAGATGTCCCGCAAACGGTGGACAGGACAGTTTCGGTTTTAATTGATTCAACAAAGTAAAACGGATTTGGTACATTTTCAACTGTGCTTCCGCGGGCGCAACGGTAGAAGTTAGCTTTTGGAAGGAGGAAGAGAGTGGGGGGTTTCATCCGGATAGTTGTGCCTGGGAGTTGAGCATGAAATTGGTTCATTTCTACATCGACATACAGCGCTGATTGAGGTAGTTTGGCAAGTAATTCGGCTTGTTAAATTTAGCGGGATGCTGGTTCGTGGAACTGGAGTAAATTGGACGAGGTTTGGTTCTGTTCGCCAGGGCTGGAGCAGGTTAGCTGGGAATGGGTGGTCAGAAAGGACAGTAAAGTCAATAGTCTTAACATTTCAGAAGATCTGTCTTCCTGAGAAGGCGCAACTTTTCTTGTCACAAAGATGCCAAGGGGATAGCATTGGTTGGAATGAATCAATGAGAATGTAAAGGAAAAGAAGACAAATCTAAAATTCACATAAAATATTCAGATGTACGCTGAAGGAAACAATCATTTCAATGAAGTTTTAAATAAAAGCTTTTTATACTGTCTGTAGAACGGGTCTAAAAGTGAATTAAAAACCGAAACATTCGAATAGCAAATGCAGAACGAGTCATCTACTTTGTTCAGGTTCTTTTTTAAAATAGAGTTCGGCTGAATCTTCTCTTGTTGTTTATTGGCTTGGGCGATAGTTGATTGAAAATTTTCCACAATTTATCAAACTTTTAATTAGTCTTTTTTGTGTTCAACATGGCAAATTATAAAACAAAATAATAAGATGAACAAGTACAAACATAAGTAGCATGGAATAATTCCGTGTGATTGATATGATTGATTGATAATGCTAGTGATTTTCTTTAAAAATTAAATTTATGTGTAAACAACTTGCGCTTTAAATAAATACGTAGCGTATGAAATTATGATCATTTTGAAGAAGCCATGGATGAAAGCCAACTTTGGAACACACTAACACGTCATTTTCCAATAGCTCAGAGCACCATGGCATACCTTAAAAGAGACTCAAACTGGCTGAAGAAAAACATGGAATTTTGAGCAATTGCATTTGTCCTCCCAGCAACCCGGACTTGAATCCCTTGGATTACTCAATATGGGCATATGTTTGGGTTGAGGTCTGTGAACGTGTTCACCCCATTGTTGACCCCCTGAAAGCTTTGATTGTCAAGGTATGGACCTCCATTACTAACTGATAGATTAAGAAAGTATGTTCTCGACTTCGTCCCCGTTTGGAGAAGGTGGTCGAGAAAAATGGTGGCCATATTGGGTTATATAATCATAAAAGGCTTAAGAAACGATTCTTCAAAACAAATATAAATTTATCAAATTATTTTCTATGATAAAACTTATTTGAAAATGAGGTATGGATTTTCGCATTTTTTTATGGGACATACTGTAACTCTCTAAAACTGAGGTGACCGTACCTTACTTTCGGATACGACGTCAAACAATCGGAGAGGGATATTTCAACATTTGATAGTGCGGAATATGTCTGCTTTCTGTTCCCATTTCACTCTTATTTGCTCATTCCATCTCCCGACCGTTTCTATTCGGTCCAACTGCTGAAGAATTCTTCTGTTCACCCGACCCAAAATTTCCCCTTTCCTATCGATAAACCGTGGCACCTATACGGCATTGCTGGTCGATCGCTAGATACGGAGGAAAATAATCCTATTATAAAATTTAATTATTCATGGATTAATTCACAAAACATGTCGCAGCTGTTACTACCACCACCAGCGCTGGCCGTGTAGCGTAAGGAATTGCTCTACAGCATTTTCTTCGCCCGGGACGCACCCTGTTGGTGGATGAAATTAGGCGCGGAAAGCGAAGGACTCGAATGGTCGCTAGGGAGTGGCAAGGGGACGGTGAGACGCTGAACAATGTTCCGTGCGAGTGTTTCGGTTCGTGCGAATGGTTTTATGCTGCCCGGTTTATACCTGCGATGAGGTTGGGTGTGAAACGGGAAAACTAAACAGATACGGGTATTTTAACACCTTCATTCTTGGCACGGCAAAGCTGGAACATCGTCTTCTGTGGAGTAGTGGAAAGTAAAGCGGAACGGTACAGTTTCCTAGCCGAGGAAAATAATAAAACCGGCACCCGTAACACATTGGATGAATTTCGCTTCTCGATGTGGTGCGAAATCGGATGTATGCGCCAAAGGTGTGTTTTATAATCGGTGAAGTAATGCCTTTACTTTTCGCACGATGCCTCTGCGGACCGGGCGTCCTTCGCTTCCGCCAGCCGGTCGGTGCTGGTGTCCGTCGTTTTGGGCCCGTGGTTTGGCAGGATTTACGGGCACAATCACCGCAATATGGCAGGGAGTCAGGTGGGTTTTTTGGAGGGCCTTCTTGTAGTTTCCAGCTTTTGGGTGACGACATTGCGTTGGCAAGTGGCACTCAGAAAGGCTTAACTACGTTCCGTTAGGTGTTTATCATTAATTACTCGCTTTCTTTCGAAGGAAAAAGTGGGCCGTAGGTGCGTTACGGGCATATTTTTCTCAATTAAGAAGTTCCTTAGGAGAAAGATCAACGCTCTGTGTTTTTGCTATACGATTGGACCGTTTCTTTTAATTTCTTTTTTTACCAAGAAATTTTAAAAACAAAAACTGTTTGCCTTAAAAAAACCAACGAGTTGTTACGGCCACCAAAGTCTTAGATTTGCATAAATGTAACTTCGTGGTTGATTTTACTGATAAACAAAACTGTATGGGCGACATTTCTACTTCACTCCCCAATAATGCTCGGTCTAATCATTACTACCTCGATGCTGGTTTTCTGCACACCATTCACACAGATGATACGGAAGATAGGAACGTTCAACGACTCTATGCGCAAGATGGTACCTTAGTCGTTTCGTACTTCCAAGAATGATTAGATTGCTGTAATAACTATTATCTCAATGGCTCCAGTTGCGTATTAGAGCGACCATTGGATTTTTGTTGGGTGAGTGTTGGATTCTGTTTATGTTCTTTTATGGTAAAGCAAATAAAAACGAGAGTTGAGAATGTAAGGATGTAATGGAAAATGTAGTTGCGAAGGAAAAATATCCTAATCAACATTAATAAATGTATTTAGCAGAACAGTGAATACTACTTATTCAATATAAATTTCGGGGGTGCACTGATAGGGCAGAGCAATAATATACTAGTAAGCTATACTATTTACCAAAAAATTTATCTTTTGGTAAGGATTGTCTTTGTTTGTTTTTGTTTTTAAAGTTTAAATTAATAAGTTTTATAACCAAATATTAAACATTTATTATTTTTCTAAAAATATTCTAAAAACTATCGGATGTTAACATTTTAAAACCATGTCTGCTAATGACCTACATAGTGGGGGACAGGTCAATCTGACTTTGCCACGAAATTAATAAATTATTGCACGTTTTTAAAGGCAGACTATGAAAAATGTACAAATATATCCTTTTGGAAGCTTACTCTATTTGTGTCACTTTTCTTTGTTTAAAAAAGTTACTTAGTATTTATTGTATAGGAGGTGGGGGTGCCCATGGCGCAGTGGTAGCGCTAGAAATTCACCACGCCGTAGGTGTGGGATCGAATTCCGAGTCTGGCACTCCCCGTTATTACAAACGGCTGACCACCGGTCTATGATATTACCGTCTTTCAGTCACAGCAACTCTCTACGGAGAGAGGCCTTGTCCCACTAGGGGATGTTGAGCCACATAAGAAGAAGAAGATTTATTGTATAGACAAATTTAATAAAAAATAATGTGCTAAAAACGGTTCAAAAACAAAGTGTTGAATGCCTCAAATTACGAAAATTTAAAAAAAATGACAAGAGTTATAGTTAAACACTAAGCAATCGATAAGCATAGTAAGTCAACGCTTCTCTAGGGGTTGCTTTATTTTCAGATTGATCTTCGATCGAAGCCGATAGAGCGTTGTTTGGTTTCGATCGCATGCTAGACAAATAAACAATTCGTAAAGAATGCTTAAATGTCGTGATTGATAACCGAGCGGCGTGTGGGAATAGAAGGTTGTTTCAACAGCTGCCGAAAACATTTCTTGATGTCCAGGGGCAAGCGGGCTATTGAGTGATTAGCTTCCACTGGAGCGATTGTCCGGCACCGACCGGTTCCCGTTACCCAGTCGGTAATGTTTCAATCTTTTATGCCCGAGATATCATGCTGTCGAATGGATGAAAGGGGAAGCAGCTGCTTCGATTCCCACCTGCTATCGATATCTGTGGCTTTGATGTATTTTGTAGAGTTAATTTTCGTAGAAAACCATCTATTCAGCTTATTTTTGGTTCATTTCAAAATGGTTGCATACCTGTTTATTAATTTGCACAATGTAATAAATATGCTCACACAATGTAAACATATGCTCGAATAAAACAATGTAAACATATGCTCGAACATTTTGCAGCTAATATTCCTAAACGACTTAAAAATTCCCAAAGTTAACTATTATTTCGACTGGATTTGCCCCATATTGAAAAATCGATATCTTACTAAACTGCAGACATGTGCACGCATTTTCCAATAAATGGAGGCGCCCAGTATTTCTCTAAAATCAAATCAAAGTATGATCGAAATTAGTAATTTGCTCTATTAATTGTATTACATTCCAGGGCTGAGCAAATATATTATTCGAACAATTTCCTGCTCTTTTCCATCGCGATTAGGTACATGAGCGTTGTTTTTAACGAGCCTTTGAGAAAAACTTAAAATTTTCCTCTTCATAACTGTTATTACCGTGCTGGGTAGCTGCACCATGGGAACCATTAATTAACAGAATGTGCGTGTGTGTTTGTAAGTGTGAGTAATTATTCATCCAGGATTAATGTGTCGGAAAATTAGACAGGCAATTAGTGCGAACTTTAGGCTGTGTGGAATACAGCCCTGGCCGGGGAAATTAGAAAATAAAACGAGGCTGGCTGTCTATTGTTTTACGCGCTCTACACATGTTGCATCTTAACAGTTGTTTGGTTTATTTTATTTGCCAACCAAATTAGGCCATTGATGCGTTAGTTGTTTATATTGGAGCCAAAATGGACGATATATATAATGAAAAGCGCTTAAAGTTTAATTTGTTTTCCCAAAGTAAAGATATTTTCATGTTCTTCAACTTGTTTAACACAAAAAATATTATCTCATCAGAAACATACATTCCTATTTAACAAAATATTTTTCTCTATTTATACTATGCCAATAACATTGTCAATTGCTCATAAATGCTGGACACTATTGCATTTTTAGCTGCACGTGCAATTATGAAAATTAATCAAATTTCTCGTGCATCAAATGTAACAATTCTCACCAGTAAACATCCCGGATGCGGATGAAAAATGAGATACGGCAAAGGGTAATCCGAGCCTACGGTATTAAAAAATGTCACACTGGAAACCCATTTGCGCCCCAATAATAATGATCGATGAATCGCGCGCAAGGCTCACGACGCTTACTTGCAATCGGCTTCGTTCGTTTGCTTTATTTCAATTCAATGAGCGGAGATTTTTTGTGATTTCCCGTGCAATCGTTTTCTTCCACCGTCACTATTGTTCCACGTTTGCTCACACGACTTACCATGTGGGGCGGTATTACAACCATATTTGTGAGAGCTACTGAACAGTAAATATAAATTGTAATCAATTTCGAAATGGATGCATTCATTTGGCTGCAGCATGGAGGCATGGGAAAGCTTTCGAAAGCAAAAAAAGAAGGAATAATATAAAATGAAATAAATGAAATCAACAATGCTGCCATCGATGGTACAGCAGTGTGCATCCGGGCGCACATGTGGGATGCACTTCCGGACGAACGCCGAATGAACAACCATAATGCGATTAAGCGCCCCATTTTATGAGCTAATAAATCCTGGACCGGACTATCGATGGTGATGATTTCAGAATTTGCATTCTCACCCCCCTGACCGTACGGCGCCGGCAGGAAAAGAAAATATATGCCATGCAGTAAAAGCAAAGAAACAGCCATAAAACAAGTGAAACCAAAATTCGTGATATCGGGTGATATTGTTCACATTGCTTGATTTTTACACGTTGAAATGTTAATCCCAGCTCGATTGAAAAATCAACATGCACTTAATTTTCTGAAGTTTCTTCAGCTGCTGCCTTCAAACAACAACGCGTCGCAATTTATTATTCGATACAATTCTGTTTATTTGCAACTTATTTTCGCTTTACAGATCTGGTGTTCTTACCACGTTTTGTTTGGTTTGGTTGTTGTTTTGTTTTCGCTCGAACCGCTTCAGTGGAAAGCGTCACGCATCCACCAGAAACGCTCCCTTTTTATTTTCTTATAAGATATCAAAATATTAAATTAGCTAATCATTTTTGCGACGTTACAACGCGTGACCTGTTGTTAGCTATCTGGGGAAGGGGATCCGTGAGGATTGTTTTTACAAAAAAAGTGATGACACAACAGAGAATCCGAAACAAGAGCAGGCCACGAATGTTGTGCCTTCTTTTGGCACCAACCTGCCCTAAGCTGTTTTTCACGTGCGATTCTTCCAACGATTTGCACGTTTCACGATCAACGTTTTGCTTCTGCCCGTTGATTTGCTTTGATTATATATATATAGATTTTTATAAACATTTCATCGGATTTGTTGCAGTTAATTTGTTTGCTGTGTTTTCCTTTCTGCGTGTATTTTTTCTTTTCCGTGTTTTGCTATGCTACATAATACATTTTTCGGTTTACATTTTTATTTTTGCATTTTCCACTCACCGTCACCGCCTCGAGATTCTCCTGTTTGCTTTGTATAACTTTTATTGCTTTTTGTCAATTCTCACGATACATATCAGCGCTTCTTTCTAGAATTTTACAAGTTTGTTTGTTTTCTATAGTTTAATCTTTTTAGCTTATTTTTTTGTTCAGCTGCTCCATTTTCGTTTATCGTTTTGTTAGTTTTACGTAGCAAGGGTTTGGTTTTTTTTCTCTAGCTTAGGGTGTGTCACTGTTAGAGTACAAAATAAATAAGCTTCTCTGGGAAACAATTTACAATTTCATGCATTACCTTCACGCACAGCAATACATGAATTCGGCATATGCTGTGGAACGGAAACAACCTTACTGTCGCTTGCTACCTCAATAAGGTTACATCTAGCCGTAAGTATACAAATCACGTTGCTGCATGTGCTGATTGAAAAGTGTGTAGATTTAATTTCGCCATCTGTTCCTCTCACAAGGGCGAAAAGGTTCCGCAGCTTTGGAAAACTTTCCATAATGACCTATCAAAATATTTACTGTACCTTTCCCCGCTGGTCTCGGAGTGTTACGCTTTGAAATAATGTCACAAGAGATCCAGTGTTTCGACTGTTGGCTTTGCTGGGTTGCCATTAATGCAATGTGTTCGCATGTTTTTCCCTTTACCGTCCGAACGAATGCCATCATTTTTCCTTGTGCCTGTTGATTTAATTTACACAATTTATGCATAACCTGACCATAAGCTTGACTGGTGTCTCTAGTAGCTGCTCCATTGCTACAAAACCTACCACCTAACATTTTTTCCATCCCGTCGCTTCTTCATAGCCCAGTTTTTACTCTCTCCTCCCTCCACGTCACCGGCCATCATCGTTTTCTGACGTCACCTGTCACCGCACTTCAATCTTCATTTGCGCTCCGGAACTTTGGCCTGGTGGTGCCGTGCGCCTTAGGGGTTCCCTTACTTTACACCGCGCCCTTCCTTAGCTGCTTACATCCGAAATTCAAGGATAATCCGTTTCTCGTTCCGTTAGATTTTTTGTTGCAATACAATTTTTGCATTTTAAAACTACCCTCACTTTTCGCGTTTCGCTTTTGATGGACATTTGGAGTGTGCGGTGCAAAAAGCTTAATCCTGTTGTACGTATATCTTTGGTTGGAACTTCTCTTGCATATTTTCACCCGACCCGGTACCTTCATTTCTTTGCCTGAAGTCGGTGTTTACGAAGTCTGTTTTCATTTCTTTTTGCTTGCCGCTGAAAAGACTTACCATGTATCCGGTATTTTATTTTTTGCTGGTTTGTGTAAAGCATCTGACTAGAAAGAACTGCGCGTCGTAGAACGGAGGGCGAACATCAATGGATCAGCACCAGATAAAGACATTAAAAAAGGCGGAGAAAACATTTTCATTAAAAAGAGATTATTGCTAATATTACAGGTATATGGAATAAATATTTTGAATGTGTTCACTTTTTCTCCAATAGGAACGGGCGATGAAGCAAAAGTTGATGAAGTTGATGAGCAAATACCTCTGGAAGGTAAAATATTGCACCTAGAGATTACACAGACTTTTACAGCAATTGTCTGCCGTTCAAAGGAATTTGAATGCTATATTGAAGAGAAAAAAAACTGATGGAAATTTAATGAATATTATAAGACAACCTTGGCTTCTTTCTACATCCTTTAGCATGCATCGTGATATCCCATTGGTTTCGTCGTCGTCTGTCAATCTTCTTTAACCGCTGGCAGAAAATGGTTTACCATCGGCAAAAATTAAAGTGATGCTCTCGGCCGTCTTTCCCGTTGCCGCGATCGTTTAGGTTCGTTTGTGAAACAATTTTCCAGCTACGATTATGTGAAGGATGCTGATGATGATGGCGCTGAGCACAACGGGCGTAAGGCGTGGAAGGCACGAAATAGGAGCGGATCCAAACACTGCAGTAACAGCTGGCGCTCCTACATACACACACAGCGCTAAGCAAAGGGTGTGGAATCCTTCCGAGTCCTTGGCATCCGTTCGCTTCTTGTTCCGGGTTGTGTGTTTTTATTTTTTCACCGGACGTTCACCGCGGGGGAAAATGTTAAATCGAAATTAAATTATCATTTTCTCTGTTCTGCTGTGTTTTCCGGGGGTTTCTTTTCTCTCTCTTTTTGCCGATGTCCTTTCAGTTCCCGTGCAGGTGCTGTTGATATCCTGCAGACAGAAAGGCGGCGGGTTGCTTTTCATTTGCTCCCGTTTTCCTCAATGTTTTTTTTTCTCCCTACTTGGCCTTAACCAAACGGCCGATGGTTGGAAAAGGCAAATCGTCTCTCGTCTTCCACTTTGCAGACCCATTTTCCTCCACTGACCGCGGGGGTTCTTCGTCATCAGCGTTTCACAAAACGACGCTGGCAATGAATTTTGTACCAGAGCAGCGTTTGCTTGCTTTGTACCGATCCGAAATGTCCCCGATTCTTTGAAACCGTTCATTTTGGCAAACAAGCTCGGGATAGCAATCCTATCTCTGTGTGAAACATGAAACCTAGCGGAACCTTTGGAAAAAAACACGTTTGCGAAATCGTTTGAAACAACCGATTGGTTCGGCTCAAAGGCTCAAAGGAGGTTCGGTCAATATTGAAACATTTGCGGCGGGTTTTGTTTTTTGTTAGACCTTTCAGGTCTTCTAATCGGTTTGGTAAAAAAACGTATGTGTATAATAAGACATGCGAAAGCTAGAGTAAATAGGCGTTTTATTAACTTTCTGCCGGTTCAAGAGAATGTTTCATCACATGGCAAAGTTTTTGGAAGGAAGCAATGTCGCATTAAACTTGCATTAAATTGCAAAACTTTTGCGAGACGAACAAAGCAAGTTCAATGATGTGAACAGTAAAAAATTACTTTAAAATGCTTTGAACCATCGATAATGAATTGAATAACTTATTTTAGTCAGCCATACTTTAGTAAGTGACTTATCAAAATATTATTGTTATGACTTCTGACTAAAACTACCTAACTTTACCATAAATCAAATATTTTCAATTTGTATAATTTTAACTCTAAAAAACAGCCTCATTCTTTTGTTCATGTAGCAATCTGTCATATGCATCTGATAGTTCAATATCCTGGGGTTTTCTTACGATGTCGCAACGCTTTTATCGGAAATGAATGCGTACGATTCGCGGAACGCACAGAAGGAAAGAATCTCCATCCGGGCTGATTCTTCCCCAGGACATTCCCAAAATTTATGACCCACGGTGCGATCCGTATCATAAACCATTACTTAGCGCTAACGGATGCCCTTTCGCTGCCGGAAACGGCAGACGCAGAAGCAATTCCCTAACTCAGCATCGCTCATTCTCTTTGACGGGTTGGTTCCGGTGGTTTTTTGGTGTTTCTTTCTTTTTCCGTATGATTTCTTTTGGCACTGCTCGAGATGAAGCGTTCCGTTTCTAGCGGTTTGGATACCGTTCCATTGGCGATTGACAGGAAATGGGCATCGGGCATCGAAATGGCGCTTTGGTCATTTTCCTCGAAGCGGACGAAAGGATGAGTTTTTTTCCACATCTCATTCGTCGCAGCATCATCAATAGGGCAAGGGCCTACTTGGGGTTTTTTTGTTTCTCGCTCGCAAAGAAACGAGAAAGGTTTTCCAAAGGGGCGGGAAAAAAGGGAAAAGCACATTGGAAAACAACAAAGTCGAGATCTGTAGGCTCATCAGCGGCAGAAGGCAAAAATCGAACGGCAGATGATAAATAATTCAGACGATGTCTTTTCCCCTGGACCAGGTTGAGTCCTTTTTCGGGCCCGTCCGAAAACGGATCGCGGCTGTACGGATGCTCTAGCGCCAGAACGAAGACAAACGATATAAAAATGGTCCGTCCCGTCGAATGGACGAATGTAACGTGCGACCGAGCCGAAGAAAAAAGGTGCGGAAAATTTAGGCTACGCGTTGAAACAAAAGGCAAAACGAGACATTCGAATGCCAAATCGATTCACTTGGTCTAGTTGGACGGGCGGATTCGCACAAAACCGGGCCCCCTGGATGTGGGACACGTGGCCTATCGATTGGCTTCTGTTTCCACGACGATACCATCGTGTGTAGGTGTGTGGGCGTGAGTGGGTAGATTGAGGATCTGCGGAAGTGTACGATAAAACCGGATACAGCAGTTCCTGGAATGGTCGGTTGTTTTCCGTTTATCCCACTCTAATGAGTATTCGAATGCGATCACATTTGGCACAATTTGTGCCGCTTTGCTTTGCCGGTTTTGGATAGGAAAAAATACACCCACGGAAAACTGGCAAACCGGAAGTGGCAAGAAAAAAATACGAACGTATGGTTGGAGGCAAAGGAACGAACGACCTAAGGAACATTTAGGTCGAGAGAGTGCGAAGAGAATCGAAGATCGATTTGGTCGGCTGGCGATGATGTGTTATTGAATTAGAGCGATACTAATTTGTGTAACAACCCGACGATAGAGTATTTTACGTTACGTTGAGCAACTTCTGCGAAGAAATGTGCTGTCGGATATTCATTCGCCTCAACTGACGTGATTGCGATGATTCCTGTCGTTTCGGTAAGAAGAACACAACACAAGAAGATTCGGTGAATGTTTCCGATTGTTGGTTACTACTCATCCTGTTTTGTTTTAGTTGTAAACTACTTTTCAGAGCTTAGAGATGTACCTTCATTCAATTTGATCTTTGATTTAACATTCAAGTTCTTAAAATAACAAAAAAATACAGTTATTCTTATTTTCTATTTCCAGCACAGAGTTATCCGAAAAGTCGATTAAAACCAAAAGAACTGTATTTTCCTAACCTACAATAAACTACCACACTCAAAGTAAAAACTGACAGTTTTTCGCAGCGACAGGAAACCGGGAGAAATAACCACCGTTTGCCCTTGGGTTAACATCTGCTGAAATTACTTTCCATTCAAATAAGCCCCCCAGTCTAAGGTCCTACGTTTCTTCAAGCTTGTTCATCTTCCGCTACTCATCTTCCTGCAGCCCTATTTTTTCGGATAAAAAACTTGATTGTGGTTTAGTTTCTTCGAAGCACACCGAGTGGTGTATTTGACGGAGTTCGAAAATCAAACGAAGAAAAAGAAAACCGACGTAAATCCGCAAAATCCGGAAGCAACACCAACAGTGTACGACCCGCTCGCAAAGGGAAAGAAATGATTTTCAATTCACTAGCTAAAAACCGGAAAAATCTTCCTGAGGCCTTTTGTTGGTGATGGTTTTCCTTCAATGCCGGGGTACGCCTCGGTTGATGGAGAAGGTACGAATACTCCCCGGTGGTTTCTTTTTAGATAAAAAAGTAAATGTGTATTCAATCTCTCTCACGTCGTTGGAGAAAAACGGATCATGGCAAGGGGAGGTCGGGTGCCGTTGGTGAGGAAACAAATTTCCGTTTTCTTTCATTTCCTGCGCGCACGGTAGTTCATAATAAAGAACGCACCGACGCCGCATAATAATCCTCACCTTGGATCAGTCGGTTTCTATTTTTCTGATGCTGAAAGATTTGTTTTTTTTCTGTTGTGGGTCCCATACTCCCATACACTACAAGCGGGTTCAGGTGAGACCTACAGGTGGCCCGAGGTCGGAGGAAACGGCACCGGTGGCGGTGACAGTGAAATGAAAGCGAGCAAATAAAAGATACATTCTGAGTCGTTACATATTTATCAAGATGTGAGGGCACGTCCCAAACGCCGGAACGAGCGCCACCTCGAGCGCCGTGATCTGAGCCGTAATGGACATAGTCCTGGAGGTAGGCATGACCGTGCGTCCGGAGCAACACCGTCCATTTGTGGAAAGATTTATCGCCAAACGCACCATCCCGGCAGGATGGCATTGTACCGCTACTTATTAAGTCGCCTAGGAGAGGGTGGGGTCGGACTCGGGGTCGAAAGAAGGGAAAAAAAGCTCCTGGCTTCTGTCGGTCCCAATAACTCAAAAAGGTGCACAATATGTTTGGGAAGAAGATTTTCCGTTAAGTGCAAATATGCTATTCATTCGGTCGTCGGTCACTCGAAGGTCGGCGAGCTTTAAGAAGGCGAATAAGAATGGGACAATAGCGAATTAATTTTCACGATGCCACAAAAAGGAGAATAGGCATGGAATGCCTGGTATAATAGATAATTTATTCATCTGAAACATATGTGAGGAGATGTGAGACTACGTGAAACGTAATTTAAGGCACTAGTTATAGATCTGTTACACTGTAATCATCATATAGGGAGGAGCAGAGAATCTTGACTATCCCCAGAAACTTGACGAGTCGCAAAAATGCAAAAAAATTGATTTCCCAACTTTTAATTTTCACACATACTACATGTCAGCAAGCGCTCGACACGCATGTAGCGAAAGCTCTGAAAGAGCTGAAAACCAACACAAGCCACGCCATCGATCGCATTCTTGTAATTATGCTCGGAAGTGTGCAGTAAATTGCAAAAAAAAACTAGATGAAAAAAATATGAACTAAAATAATTTAATTGTTCTTTTTCTCATAATGATTTTTAAAATCGTCCAATATTCCTACCCTACCCTTTATTGTCAAATTTGAAGCGAATTGCTACAAAAAAAGGAAAAATGGAACGATAATTATAGTTGACAATCCACACAGATTTTTTTCTATTTGTTGTATAATCGATTTGCTGTTGGAAGAACTAAAAAATAGATCAACGTAGAAGACAACATCTTTTTTCAGTTTATATACTTGTTGCTCTCCTTGTAGATTACAAATCATTAAAAAAAGACAGAAAAGGTCGGAAGGGACGTTAGTTGTCTATTGTTAGCCGATGAATTTTACTTATTTTTAGAAGTCTAAATGACTTTCATGTTCTAAATTCATATTACATATCTTTCAAGACATGGTCTAGAAAATTATTAAGCTGCATTTATAAAAAGTCTGTAACGTGACGTTAGATACGAAAATTCATAATTTTAAAACAATGAAAATAAAACTGGTATTGTTTTTCTATATTTTTGAATGAAAATGTAAATATCAATCTTATTTAAATCTGAGAAACATACAAACATTCTGAACAAAAACTAACACTTCGAAATTCATAATAGAATACTAGTTGTCATTTACTTGCAACAACTCGATTGATGCTGTAAATTAATACTTGTAATCTGAAGAAGAATACAAGTTCAACAAATTGTGAACATCTGTAGCGCTTGCTTCAGTCTCCTTCTCCTGGCCACCGATTCCCGGAAGGCTTTTGTCATTACCGGCTTCCTGAGGTGTAGCTCATCAACCCATCAAAATGCTTATCGTACCATCGATGCGTGGCATGCATTTGCTTTCGGCGATGCTGTGATGGAATGCGGGGAACTTACCGGTTCGCAGGATATTAGACGGCGCTTTCGAATTCCAGCAGCGGCGTGACGCTACTCGTGCTCCGTCGGCCAGTGCAGTAACTGCGGTGACGTCGGCCGGTCTAGAGTCATACGAAAACGATGTGTGGACGGGAGAGTGTTCGCTTCTGCTGTTGATGTTGCTGCTGCTGCTGTTGGTTTTGGTGTTGTTGCTGATAGAAGTCGAGTGTTTCGTAGTGGTCGGTGGGTTGGGCTGCAGGTGGACCGGTGCCTGCGGCCAGCTCCCGGCCGGTCGCCGCGACACTGCCATACTTGAGGTCCTCCTTGACCGGCAGCGGTAGCTCCCAGGGCGCCCGCAACGCTCGGTACTCGTTGACGAGTGACTGCTGCTGGGCGAGATAACGCTCCAGCTCGAGCCGGTCCACCTTCTGCGGGAGCGGCACGATCAGCTCGGTGACGCCCGCCTTGCGCCGCGGGTCATCGTCGTCGGCGAGCAGCTGTTTGCGGCGCCTCGATGCCCGCAACACGTACAGCACGCTCGCGCCCGTCGCCAGGACGAGCAGGATGCTGAGGACGGCACTGATGACGGTGACCAGGTGCGTCGGGCAGTCAATGTCGCTCTCGGTCATGGCCCGCAGCAGGTGCCTCGTTCTCCGCCCGTCCTCGTACCGGTCGCACCCGATCTCGTCCCGATCGATCCGGAGGCCTCGGGGCGCCGCCGGGAGCGGCTCGCTTTCCGGCTCGGGAGGTTGAGCCGAGGTGATGAGGGCCGCGGCAGCCGCCGCCGCCGGCACGATCAACCGGAAGTCGGTGGACTCGTGCAACCCGTAGCCGGTCGTAAGCCGCCAGAGCCACAGGAGCGAGCAGTTGCAGACGAGCGGGTTGCCGGCCAGCTCCAGGCGGTGCAACCGGTCGAGCGGGAAGTGGACCGCGTCCAGGCGGATCAGCGCGTTGCGGCGTATCGAAATCTCGACCAGGTTCGGGTTGCTGTGGAACAGCCGCAGCGGTAAGCTCGTAAATGATGGATTATCGTCCAGGGTGAGAATCCGCAGGTTCGTATTGTCCACGAACGCCCTAGGGATGGAAAGAACAGAAAGGGAGCGGTGTGAGCTGTAGGTTGGTACGGAGACAGGTGATTTATGTTTTTCCCGGACATCGCTGGCAACCGGCACCGGACTGGTGCCTCGAAAATGGGGTCACCGTGTACACGACCCGACACAAATGAAGATGTATGACGGTTCTGGTTTGGCGTTTGTACGCGCAACGGTGGGGAAATCCATTTCGCGATGGCTTTATCAGCGAGGAGGAATGTAACATTTTATGCCCAACTGAGAAATAGAGTCCGTGTAGTATTTGCACAACTTTCCTTTCATTTGAAGAATTCAACTTCTAAATGATTGAGGTTCGACAGATGGAATTTCCATCAGACCAGGAAACGGACAGTTAACTGTATTTTCATGTTACTATAAGTGGAAAACATAGTTCTTATAAGGGAGTCTAATTGATTAAAACGCACAAAACTATATGAACTGGAAGCCAGGAAAACATCTATCGATCACTAGCTCTAACAAATATGGGTTAGAAGAAGTTTCGAGAAAAATTGGGTAATTCCGACAAATTGATTGATTAGAATGTAGAGTTTTTCTCACTGTTTAGCGGGTAGACGTTAATTTCAGAACATTGAATCTAACTAACTATATTAATGGAGTTTTATTTAGGTGCTCGCTAAATCAAAAAGACTACTTCAAAAAGAGATGTTTGTCTACAAGACACAAAAAGAATCTATATTGAAACCCCTTGCTAAAAATCCTCGGCCCGATTGGGGATGAAATCATCCGACTGCCTTTCATTAGCTACTCGGACATGTTCATCCGTTGTCTAGCCATCGCTGCTGCTGGCCACAGCTGGTTCGAATTTTCCGCCCGGACAGTCCGTCTGATTTTATCCGAACGTGTCACCGTTAAGCCTGGCTGCATTAATGCCAAAGGGTTGGGGGAGGCGATGGATCTGGCGAGACATCCGAAACAGTCTACCCCAACGGCACCAATGCAATGTAATGCAGCTGGGCTCGAACAATGTGGACAATTTTAACGCCTCCGGGTGGGAATGGACAGCGTACATGGGCAGAAGGATTACTGAAATACGTATCCATGTTTTGGGGAAAGGCTTACGGCAAAACGTATCCATGTTTTAGGGGTAAGGTAAAGAAGGTTCTCTTAAAGAACTATTGCTTTGATAAATATTTAAGTGATTAGATTTGAAACTGGAATGTTTGGAGAATGTAAATTTTGGAATAAGCATATCTTGAAATTGGGGTTTGTTTCTTCTACGCTATTTGATGGAATAAAAAACATTGGAGACCAGTGGTAAAGCACGATAACGGCAACGGAAGTGATGCCGTCGTACAGAAGCAGTGATAAGGCTCTAGTCAAACACAAAACGCTTCCAGTCCTCCAGTACACCCTGTTACTCACGTTCTAGTATTCATTCGCCCCACAACGGTGGTCACGTCGAGACGTTGTATCGTAGTTGCGTTATCGGCATAGTTCTCGTGACAGTGCACAGATCCTGCCTTAATTCCCTATTCGTGTCGAATTCAGTGTGTGTAAAAAAGCGCGTTCTTTCGGGGATGTCCCATTTCGGCAGGCACAAGTGGACGTTCGCGAGCGATAGATACACCCTTCCATGCTAGCGCGGGCTGCGAGGCAACACTCACTCATCAATGTCACCGGGTGACAGCGGGAGATTAAAATCTTCTCCGCCGGCGTGCCCATGCCATGCCGAGAAGTCTAAAAAAGGAATATACCAAGCGTATGCGTATGTCATCATCCTCGTCTCGTCCTTATGGAGACGATGTCTTTGTTCTTTTATACGGCGTGAAACACTGGAAGCAAGGGCCCTTCGTTTCCTAGGAGGATCTCTGGAGGGAGTTGTAATTTAATGAAAGTGACTTTGTGAGTCTGTTCGGCGAAGGTAATTGCGTTGGGGGTCCACCGGTGTCGCGCCGTCACGTGAAGAGAACCACCCGGGAAAAGCGCACCGCAGGCGGTAGACGGACTTGTTTCGGGTGGGAGTTGTTGCCAACGGGGGAAGGGGGCACTATCCGGAGGCTTTACCGGGAAAAACCGGCTGTTGCGGTCATGATAATGCGACCCTAAAGCACCCCTCGGGGCACTCGTACAACAATCGGACTCTGTTTTAGGCAAACGTTGACAAAGATCCTCCACCGGCTGTGGAAGTCGTGTGCGTTTGTGGCGTGGGGGAATGTAATTAAAATTCAACCAGAACAAACGTTACATCTTCATTCGCCACAATCGTTTTCGAGCGCCAGGCATGTCCGCGACGAGCTCCCACGCAGGAGGCACTTCATCAGTTCGGTGGAGAAGATGGACGGCACTTACCTCGCATCGATCCACGCCAACTGATCCAACCGGTCCAGATGGAGCTGCTGCAGCTGGAACAGGTTCAGAAACGCCACCGCCGGCAGATCCTCGAAGTAGTTTCCACTCAGTGATAAATATGTTAAATTACACAATTTTGATAATTGCAGTGTTGGCACAACCTGTGAATGAAAACCGGAGGTCAGATATTGAGGTCTGCGTCTAATGGTGGGAAGCGGGCGAGCAGTGAAAGCCATCGGAATAATGTGTGTATGTGTGTGTGAGTGTGTACGAATGTACCCGGAATGTCCCCGGACCGAGTCGTGCGAGTGAAATCACTCATTCTATAAATTATTAATTAATTAAACATTCAGCCAGCGGGGACTCGTGCCGGGCGCGCCAGACGTCGTGTGCCCGACATGCGGCCAGTCGCATCGGTGCACCAGGGGCTGATGGGGGCAGGTGGCCGGGCGGATGGATGGCACAACATAACCACCGTCGATGCGCCACGATACGACTTTGGCCCGGCCACCGGTTTTGTTGTATTGTTTCTGTTTCGCACGCCGCTGTTTCCGTGGCCCACACCCGGCGCGCTGCATGCGGGGGGCCAGCCATGTTTGGCCAGCACGATACACGGTGCCGGTGCTTTATGTTCCGGCCATTCAAATTTGCAGTGCACTCCCGGGCGCTTTTCGACGGATTCGAATCGCTCGCTTGCAACATCATCATCATCATGATTTTCATCATCCTCCTCGGCGTCGTCATCGTCGTCGTTGACGATCAGGGCCGCACTCCAGAGCATGTTTCCGGGGCCTTCCGGCCATTGACCGTGCCCGGTGCGGAGTAATTATTCGAGAATGATTTATGTAAATTGTATGAGTTTGCATATTTTATGTGCGAGTGCGAATGCCACGGCCGGACGCTTTGTTTCACGCACTTGGTAGAGACGCAGGTTGGGCGGGCAGGCAGGGTGGCGGATTAGCGACCCGCCCCGAAACTCTGCGGTATTGGTCGTAGTTTCGGGTGGTGGCCACCGGAACACCGGATGGAGCCGGTGCGGATGAACGCGTTGACTTGCTGGCGATTTTAGCCCGCGTAAAGTATTCAATAGTCTGCGATAATGTGGCACATTTGATAGTGCCTGAAAGGGAAACATTTCATACGTGGTACCGTGGTACGGATTTAGGATGTTCGCTGTGCTTAATGGCTGCTCGTTCGATACAATGAAAGCAATTGCACAAAGTAGCAGTGCTTCTGGGAGGATTATGGGGAGCCTTAGGAAGGTGTTATTTATTTAGGCTGCCTCCGGACACGATGGTTTTTGTCTGGATGTGCAATCTTTAATTTTCGTTTAAGTGAATCCAATCATGTCCACTGGAAAATTAGTTTTGGACTGAATGTCGCTATTTACCGTCGTAGGATATTGTGATGAGTTAAATTACAAATTTAATAAAAAGAAACTTTTGCCAATTTGATTAAAATAACATTATTCGATTCTTTTCTAATTAAAAATGAACAAAAATGTATTGTTTCTCGTAAGTTAAAGATACATCTTATAAAAAAGATTCATCCAGTGTGTTGAATAATATTGTGAATTGATAATCATTTTCAGGCTTTACTAAATAGGCATTGTCATTAAAAAATGGAAAGTTTATTTTTAAGAACAACTCCATGTTAGTTAGAGTTCAGTTCTATATAAGTTCAAAAATTTACAAATTTTATTTGATGGTTCGTTATAACGATCTACAAATAGAGCTTCTTCCTGTAAAAAATGTGTTTCTCAAGTGTTGAACTATAGATTTAGTTTTGTGAATTGAGAATCATTTAAAAAAATAAAACTACAAAATATATAATATATAAGCGTATTTTTCATAAGAACTGGTTCTTTGATAAAACAAAAGCTACGCAGTCAAGAATATTTTCAACGATGACAAAATGATTATTTGATTTTAGTGATTCTTGATGACTTTTGAAAGATAACCCGAATATGACCATGTATTAAATACTAAATTAGTTTTACTTTAAAATTCCCCTGCACTGTACCTTTATATTATTTTATTATACCATGTATATGTTTTACGTTATTGCTATATTGACTGAATCTATCACGTCATTTTTTATATACAAAATTGGTAAGTTATATGATTTTGGTAAGTTATTTGATATGACCAACCTAAGTGGGCTATATTTGATTCCAGGTCATTTTTATGAAGTATTCGTTTAAACGGTAATTGTCTACATTAAAACGATCTTAATCGACCGAAAAGTTGTGAAACTGCTTAAGCTAACATTCCAAACTAGAAAAAGCTCAAATTTTATGGAAATTTAAATGACATTGGAAAAAACAGGGTGGTGCTATTCTTGTTTCCTCCAGTGTTTGTCATAAAATGAAACCATTTCAAAACTCTTCCTCAAAGTATTAACTAAAGTAATAATTTTCACTATTCCAGCGCCATTCACTGCGCTTTTCTTCTTCAAAACATAATCCAGAAGGCGCAGTTGCCTCATTTAATACCTTATGAAATTGAGTTCAATAATTTTTGATGAAATAACCAAAAATTCGATCTGCGATGGGCCTTTCATTATTTCACATTCTACCGTTGAAAGTAATTTAATTTTTGCATTAATCCTCAACAGTATTGTGCTCGATATAAAAGTCATCAGGGCTGTTTCATGTGTCTGCATTTTCTTTAATAAAGAAGAAGCCTTCAATCTGCACCATTATGTCCACCACCATGTTTTGCACCATTATGTCCAATTTTTATGGCTAATACAGCATCAACTCTAGCCGACCTCCTTGTGTGTGATTGCACCATGTAAAAAGCACCATTCACTATGGCCACATCTAAACAATGTGATTCTTTAATTTTTGTTTCATTCCATTGTGGAGGCTCAAGCTTGCGAGGGGACCCGTGCTTTTAGCAATTTTTTTGACATAGTTGAAATTCTTTATAATTTTCCTTAGCAATTGTAGAAAAATAAAAGCAAAAACAGAATGGTAAATAGAATTTCATCTTTGGAAAAAAAACATTGTCAACAGTACGGGGCCTCTCGCAAGTTCTGGGCTTCAAGAAGCTGCTTACTTTGCTTACCGTATGATCCACCCCTGATCATGGTGTTTAACCTGTAATAAAAGACTATTTGTGATAGCTTCTCACTGGAATTGATGAACAATACGTAATTTAAACGTAGATTATGGCTTTCTCTGCTGCGCCTTTTAAGGCATGGTTAGTTTGAATTATTCTAAATGATACTCACAGTAAGATTATTGTCTACGATATCGAGCGCCCGCAGTCCGTTGAGGCCGTGAAACGCGCCGAAATCTAGCTCGTTCAGCACGTTTCCACCGAGCTTGAGGGTGCGTAGTTCTCGCAAGCCGACGAAGCTATCGTTCGCTACGTACTTGAGCAGATTGACCGAAAGGTCGAGCAACTGGAGCCGGCCGAGATACTCCAGGTTGCGCTCGTACGGCACCTCGAGCAGCTGGTTGTTCTGGAACGATAGCACCTCGAGCGAGTAGAGATGTCGAAGCGTGCCCGGCTCGAGGCTGGTCAGTGCATTTCCGGACAGGTCCAGCTCGATGAGGTTACGTAGATCGTGGAAGGCGGCCGAATTGACCGTCTCGATACGGTTACGGCAGAGCTTGAGCACCTGGAGCCGCTTCAGTCCCCGGAAGGCATCCTTGGGGATCGTGGCGATAGCGTTCTCGCTCAGGTTGAGCGTCCGAAGGTTCGCCTGCGTGTCGAAGTTCCGCGAGCCGAGCGCCTCGATCCGGTTCATCGACAGATCGAGCACCTCGAGTTTGTAGTAGAAGGTGAGCGTGAAGTGCACGTGCGTGATCTGGTTCGCGGTCAGGTTGATGAACCGCACGTCCGGGTTGAGCTGGATCGGCACGACGTCCAGCCCAACCCCGATGCACCAGGTGCGCACATTCGGGTCGCCCTCGCAGGTACATATCGAGGGGCAGAAGGTGTAGACTTGCTGCAGGAACACCAGCAGCACCAGTGTCGACGAGTAGATGATGATCCGACAGTTTGCCTTCGTCTGTACCATTGCGCAACCTAGGGGGTTCTGTTCTGTTCCAGGTAAGGCGGATCTAAAACTAACGAGGTTCACTCTTCAACTACACCTAGCTGCACCAACTATAGACGGTTCTACGTCCCGCACCTCTATTCTCTCCACGGGAGAGGAAATTTACTCCGAAGGAGTGCTGAAGATACTAATTAAATCCACCGTATCACGGACTCCCGAGCCGCACGGTTATCGCACGGAGTACTCGCACTACCACCCTGGCACTGACTGGTGAAACGATCAACGCGTGGACTGTAGCTACAAGCCGACCAGCTGACGGCTACACTGGATGTCATCGTCGGATTTTGGTTCGTTACGCTTACTACAGATGTTCCGTATCACCAAGCAACCGTTGCGTGGATAGCATGGCCTTGAGCGGTCCAAGTAGTCTGCAAATCAGAAACGGAAAGAGAAGAACTGATTAGTCCCGCGCACTGCGAACACTGTGTCGTGGAAGATTGATAAAGTAAGGCGGTCTGAGTGAGAATTTAATTTTCATCCGTTCTATCTCGCGTTGGTGTGACACATCTTAAGCCCTGTCCATTCTTGGGTATAAATGGTAAAGAGCAGCTTGCTGCGTTGCCACCTTCTTTTCGCATTGAAAACCATCACCCAGCTATAGCTCTTCATTGTGTTATACATTCCGTTGATTAGATATTTAAATTTAACTAATTAATTTTATTGGTCCCCATCCTCCCCGAGGGTATCGGCTGTAGGGCGTTGTGCCGGTGACATTTTTCGGGGCAAAGTGTCACCCGACGTAACATGCGAACGCGCCCCACGAGCACTACCTTCTTTCTCATCTGTGTGCCACTCCCAGACTCATATCGCAGGAAGCAGCACAACCGTCACGAAACGTTGCCGGAACCGGTCCGTGACTGACAGCCCGATTTGACATCTGTGGAGGGGAAACTGTCACGTCCCGGGACGGGAATTTCTTCCGAGATTGTTTGTGTTATTGTTTTAGGCGAGGGATTTTCTCGCTTCGCTTCACGCAAACCACCGCCTTTGCTGTAGTTTTCCCCGGAAAAGACGCGCGCGATAGCTCTAGCGAGTAGTCGTAATCGGATTAAACCGTTCCGTGGCGGATGATTAAAACTGGAACAGTACCAGCAGCTCGTGCTGCAGCAGGGGTAAGGGTGGGGGTTGGGAGCGGTCTGAAAAACAATCTGTTAACTCTTACAGGAACAGCTGTTTCTGGTTCCTCTTTGCATAGTTACAAGACGGTTGGTTTGGATCGCGGAGGCAGGGAAATTAAGCGCTTTAGAAATTCTCTTTAGCATTTTCTGGAGGTTTAATTTGAGAGTTTGCAATCGATTTCACCGTTAAGAACTTTAGCGATACAAAAATGCGAAGACTATGGATAAATTGTTTTGAATCACAGTTTACACTAAAATCTTTCGAACCTTCTTTTTGAAACTCTTTAATAACTAGTTGTTTGAATATAAATTATAGCACCTAAAATTTTCTGCAAGTTATCGACATTCATACTCTATTAAATCATATCGAATTAAAAATGTTTAGGTTCTTCAACAGCAAAGAAAATCAAAATGAAGACATCAAATAGATTTGAAACAAGTGTTGCTCAAATGATGTCACGATTTGCAACGCAGAAACAAGCAAAAGGAACAGTTCCTCAACGTTAAAGTATACCGTCATCCAAAGGGACTGCTTTCTACCTTTAAGCTAGTTTTCCCCAAATGTCCTGTTCCACGTGGCGGTTTCCAAATGCGCACTGCCTTGCGGCATACCTGCACGTTTCCTCTCCTCGGGCGGTGTTTTCTTGGGTCTGAGCGCTTCCAATAGCAGGTTGCCCCAGACGATGCTACCGCGTCACGTAAATAATGTTACGGTGAATTTTTAATAATTTTCCGTTGGCAACCGCCGTAAAGTAGCAGAAGTCGAATGCGCTACTAACTGTCTCAAGAGCGTCGTACGTGATCCGGTGCAATATTCACGGGGCTTGGCCGGTGGCGATGGTGCACTGGGAGGGTTCCGGTTGGCGTGCCGGTGGAGTGTAGAAAGGATCTTTCGGGAACATTTTTGGGAACATCTTTCCGGGGGACGCAACCAAAGCACGTGAACGGTGCACAAACGCCGGCGAAGGCATGATCCTAGCTAACCGTGGGTAAAGTGACGAAAATACACCCCCATCCCGCGTCGGAAAAGGGATTCGAGGAGGGTGAAGGAACTCTGTCACGTTCGTGTGCCGCTGCCATTCACCGCACTTTACTCACAACCAACCCACTCAACAATGTGTCCTTAGTGCATCCTTTGCCTGTGCGCGGTGACAGCATCATGGCGGTCGGCGCCAGGTAAACGACTGTGTAAGGATGTGAATGCTTCTCCTTCACCGGGTTCTTTTGGTAGAATTCAACCTCCTTGAAAGTTTGCACTAACCGCAGCACGGTTTGAAAAACAGGCAAGCATGTCCTTCGTACCTTCTGGTGGAAAAATGCAGTGCGAAGAAAACGGGACAAGCGAAAACCCGAACTCAAGATGCAGCACACAAATAATCAGTTGTACAAACGGGAGCAATGCAGGTGCAGATTTTACATGCCCGGACAAACTCCACTCTACTCATAGGGTGACTTTCTTGGCTTTTTTTCCTCATCCACCGCAGGTGTAGATTATTCATGAATCATTGTTTATTTGAATTTCTTTCTCCCTAGGAAAAAACAAGAAATTGAAAAGGGTGAGCTTTCTGAGATGGCGTACAGAGACCCACCATCCCAGCTGGTAATGTTGGCCTTTCACGTTGTCATGCAGTTAGATCCTTTGCTACAATACCACCTCCGGGGTTGGAGTTTTCTTGCAGCAGCATTTCCCGTGCATCACGCTAGTGGTAAAGACTAACTTCCACATGGAAGCAGCGTGGTGAGGAATAATGAGACGTGCAATACATTATGCAGTGTTGCAACCATCGGCCGTGATGGGCTTTGGGTCGTCTCGTGTTGAAGGAAAAACGAAAAATAAAAACACGCCTACGAGAAAACAGAAGCTGCATCCGTTGGGAAAATGGGGTTGAGATTAAATCCTAGTATGGAAAGCAAGAAGACATGTTCCAAAACAGTTCAAACTGCTGAACGAAATTAAGTGAAAACCCACAATTGAGGAGATGGAATGGGATTTTAAATTTTTCTTAAACTATTCGTGTATGTTTTTGCGAAGAAGGTCAATAATTATAAAATTTGAAAATCGAACACCACCTTTGGACAGCATCTTGAATTAATGTATAAACAGAAGAGAAACAATAACATAATGCGTTGTATAAAGTTAAAGGATTCGTTTATCTGATTATCTACCTTCATTTAATTGTAAGCAGCCGGTCGAATGTGAAAATAGCAAAGAAACTCAAACCCAAAAGACTTCCTGCGTCCGACTCTCTAATGAGGGACAGTGATCCTGTTAGCCAGAAGGATCACCGTCCAGAACCAACCCTTGGAATGGCTAGAAACGGATGAATAACGTCGCTCATTTAGAGTAAATTCCCCGAGGAATACTAAGCAAACGTCACCCGTTGCAAATGCTTTTCCCTTTTTGTCTTGTCCTGTTTCACTCAACGTTTCGCCAGTCCATGACGCTGGTCGGAGTACGTGTTAATGAATGCTGCCGGTTGCCATTACGCTCATTAAAACAACAAAACACGAGGACGAAGAAAGGAAGGCGGGAAGCATCCACGGTGACGGTGCAGTGTCACGCTATTCGGGACGTTCGTGACGACGATGCGTTACAGCCGGGAAGCTCTTCCGGGCTCGCCAGGTGAGTAGCGAAAACATACGTCCACAACTTCATCTTTGGTTGCTTCATTAACGGAATGACATTCCTGGCCCTCCGGGTGGCATAATGGACGTCTCCGTGCCCCTCGCTCAAGTGCAGCACTTCTCATATTGCGAGTTTCAGTCGAGGGTTTCCTGAGAGCGACGACTGATATGGTGGGTGTCGTTGGGAAAAGAAAAGAAAAATGAGAAATCCCTCCGGGGCATGTTTCCGTACGTGATACGTAAACAGGCAAAACACACTTTTGGAGGTCTACGTACTTCAAGTTGTAACTCATTCTGTTTGTTTTTAAAAGGTTTCATATTATACTTTACTAATTCGAAGGCACGTCATTGCGTTGTAATGGTATGTATATATCGTATTATTAAATATGTTTTTCTCGTATATCAACCTAACTACTGATTGTTTTAGTTGTTAAAATTTATGCTTGTTTTGTTTTTGCATAATTTAAGGATATTTGCTATTAATTTTTTCTAGTTAAAAACTTGTTTGAAAAAAAAACTTATAAGAACCATTAATAGTTTTTTTTTCATTTAAAGGATTTAAACAAATCCTTTATGGTTTCCTTAAAGGAAAACAATCGTACTGTGTTAGGTTTTCCCAGAATCGCACCGGAACGATGTGGCATTGGGAAAGATCTTGTGGAAATTAGTGCCGACGGAAGGTGACACATACACGCGTACGTCTCCTCAGGGACAGAAACACCACAAGCACGTCCGCATTCCATTCGAACCCTTCGTCTCTCCCTCTCTCGGCAAGAAAGGATGACTTTTCCGGGAAGGGAAAAATATTTACTTTTGTCACTTCCACCAACAACGGCACCGTGGGACCGCATCGGTAAGCGCTGACGGTCTTTGGAATGTCACCGGACGAGGTTGCTGTTGTCGCTCAAAGCTCACCGCACCGACTCCCACCAATGGCGGTCCATGAAAGCTTCATCCATCTTGTGCATCGTTGGTTCCTTTTTCCCGGTACGTCTCTTTACCACCGTTGGGTAGATTCCAGCCCAGAAAACCCCCGGACTAGTTAGTAAAAGCAAGTACGACAGGCGTCATCCGAACGGACTGACTGGTACCTGTACATACAATCCTTCACTTCCCCATCCTGGGTGGGGATTTCCATGTTACACCGGTACCAAGATACGGAACCGTACGTTCTACTTAACTCCCCCGTTGGATTCCACCAGCAACCTGAACCACCTCGGTATGCTTCATCCCAAGCCCATCTGCTCGGGAACTCGTGGGCGAAAGACCAAACCGGGTTGGAATGCCGGACGGAGGACGAAACCGTATGACTGAAACTATTATTTATCCCAAGATGACACGGACGTGAGTGTGATTCATTTCTGCTGTTTAAAGTGACGTATATTTTTGGAGGCGGTGATGCGACCTGCTTTACGACAGAAAACGGGTAAGAAAATTCCACCTCTGAAGGGAAAAGAACGGGTTCAGGATTTAGGGTTGCATTTTCCTGCCATTTTCCGGAGACGAGATTATGTGCCCAACTTTATGATGACACTCGTCGAAGCCCAAAGTTGGTGGAGCATACTTATTAAATTAACATTCCACTGCAAAGGGTAGTTTTTAAGCTAATGTTCAGATACCTTGTAAATTATTTTTAATCTTGCCTTTATGATTAACTGAACCTTTTCCGTTTATTTAAATAAAAGGTTTAACTTTTGGTTTTTATCAATGTTGCAAATAAACCTGATTAATTTTTAGAAAACAGGATTTACTTTTCTAGCAAATCAAAACTACTTCCAATGTACTTCTGTACTGACTTAAGAATAAAATTTGAGAAGCCATCATGGAACATCAAGTGAGTAAATTACAACGCCATGGATGTTCGCATTATCTAAAATGTCCGGTACAAATTTTCTTCCTCAGCGATGACTCGATTTATTTCGAAATCCTAATCCGAAAAGTTTATGATTAGCCTTTTAGCCCTCGTAAAACACCCGCTCGCTTAGAAACCACATGAATTAATTTTGTTCCTCCAACGCGTCCCGTTACGATTTTCCCGAGCGGGAAGAAAGAAAACCTCCGTCCTAAATCACACTATTTATCGAAGCCACTTAACTGATTGGTTTTTTCTTTTTTACGTTTTGTTCCATACCTTCCTCCTGTCCGCGCTCGGGGAATGGGTGATCTTTTTTTAAATTCAAATCGACCGCTTAGCCACGTTGCAGTGATAAGGCACACATTGTACGTGTCGCGAAAGGTTTCCCGCGCTTAGCGGTGGAAAATGAATCGGTGCTTGATTTCTTTTTCCTTCCCTTGGCCACCCGGTGTGCACGCCTCGTTCCATCATCGGGCCAATTTCAATTGGAAACCTTGCATGATCTCCCTCTCCACGCCGAGGAGTATTTTTCCGCAGTCTGAATCGCAAAAGAAAAGTGTACAGACGAGAAGAAAAAGTGCACGAATATGGTGGTGTTTCGAAGGGAAGTCGCTTGACACCGTTATTACACCCATAAATTGATCCCGATGCCGTGAACCCGAAGACTCCCACCGGTTCGACTGCCAATATGTCAGCCACGGTTCGTTTACGGCTTGGGGAAACTCGTGATTTTCCCTTTGCGTTGTCCGCGTGCGTTCGCTCGGCTGTATTTATCGAGGGTTTTCCTTGGGATGGAAGTCCCTTATGACGGTTGCCAGAACGTGAAAATAGAACAAAATGAACGGGAATAGACTCGACCCATCCTCCCCTTTGCGTTTACTTTTTTGTCCTTGTCCTTGTTTGCGGAACTAGAATTATCGGAAGCGGTGGTGAGAAAAACTGCCTCGAATAGAGTTAGTTCCGCGTATCCTGGGTACGTTCTTCCATTCTTTACTCCACCATTCTTAGCTTTCGTGCGCTGGTGTTGTGTGGGTGATAAAATAACAGCTATTAAACCACAATTACTGTGGTTTTGTGGATAAATCAAAACCATCTCCGATGTCCGGGAGAGGTGTTGGTGTTTGTTGGCGCTACGATTGCAGCTTGCTGAAGGGTGAACAAATTCTAGTTACTTACGCGTTCAATATTTGCGTTTTAATATAGTTTAGAAAATTATGAGAACCCTGTATTAATTTTCATGTAACTTAGGGTTGATTAGCTTTGCTCGGACGTCATATATTTGTTTAACTTTAAAGTGTTGTAAAATGTTTTAACCAATAATGAGAACGTTTGTATTTTATTAGAATTATTAATTATTTGTAAATGTTTACATGAGGTAAAATTTAAACAATCAGGTAATGTAAATTATGGGTGCGATTATTTCCATTTCAATTTGAATAATCAAGTATCCAAAGTAATCGATAAGGTTTATTCCATTTTCCCAACAAATGAGTGTTGAAGCAAAAGATGAAAAATAACAATCGCTAACAACTGTGGCCTGTGTTGGAAACTGGAACAATTAATTTTAACTGCATTCAATTTGTAACGCCATCTCGTATAACTCCCTGTTTGTTAATCCAGCGTCCTTCCGACATATTTCCTACTATTAAAGTACCATTTTACTTTGTGCTTGACATCCACCGTGCTGCAATCCATAGCCTTGCTAGTGGAGGTTCAGTTTTACTGTGATATTTACTCGTATTTGCCACCCATTGAGCGCCTCAAGTGCAACCGCCTGCAATTAAGGATTAAGAATAGCTGGAGCAACTTGAGAAGCCAAAGTTGTGGAACCGTGTTGAAGATGTTAGAGAATGAGTACGTGCATGTCTGGCCTGTTTTGTTTTTGTCTACATCAAGAACACGTCACCGAGGCTAGAAGAACGTTAAACTTAAGAATGGGGGAGGTTGACATGGTTTATCCTTGTATTTTTCTACAAGCGAAGTATAGTGTAAATTGCACGCTGGTGAAATCGTGCGATATGGTGCTGGGCAGGATAACATGACCCTCCACCATCAGCATCCCAAGGGTGTTCAAAAAAAGATAAGAAAAAATTGTTTAAGAAAATGTCCCTGAATGGACGTACAAGAAAACAAAAGGTGATTCCGGAAGGCTCTTTCAACTAAAACACACCCACACACCTATTCACACACTTGACAAATAAAGGATCCTCAGCTAACGACACTCGCACCGAGTATGGAACCAGGTCGACGGGAAAAGGGACCGAAGGGAAGCAGAAAGGATCAATATATGAGAAGTTATGCCTGCGTCCGCTGCTATCTCTCTTTGCGGCCTTTTGCTGAACGACATTATGAAACAAGTGTAATGTGTTCCGATGAGAATGTGAGAAAGAAGTGGGATGGTAGAGGGTGTGAGAGTGAGGAATGGCGGGTGGGAAAATGGATGTCGATGATGTGGGCCCATGTCGAGTGTCTGATGACTTGGTGATACATCATGTAATATTCATTCCCTCAATAGGTATTTGACATCAATGCCACCCTGGTTCCGTTTTCGGATGCTTTCGCGTGTGCGAACAAGTGTTGTCCATGTCCTCTGTGTTCGTGTGTTGGTGTGTGTATGTGTGTGTGTGTGTGTGTGTGTGTGTGTTTGAGGAAATTCAATCAACTATTGAACAGCTTGTGGCTGCGAAGAAGGGGAGGCGGGGGTGAGACGGTTGGATTGTCTTCTCGGGTGACCTCAGTGGATGGCTGGGAAAACATGGCTCGTTACTGGCGTGAAGCGTGGAAACAATAAAAGCGCGGGTGTGGGTGACGTGGCGGGAAAACTCGACATGGTGCCGCTCGGCTAATGGGAGGGATGATGGCTTATCTTGTTTGAATCGCAGGGCTTCACCGTCGCACCGTGGCACGAGCAAGATGTCACAATGTCAGACGGTTTGCAGCCGCCCAACCGTAGGAGTCATTAGGTCGAAGCTGTACAAGAGCTTGGTGGCTGTTTTTCTTTTTAGCCCACAGCAACTGGAAATCGTTTGTGGGAGATTTTTCTTCCTTCCACCTCCTGGGTGATGATAACAAGCGATGTTGAGAAGCTGTGATGATTGATTTAGAATATGTAAGATACGTGCGTATGTGTGCCCATCGACAAGATGTGACACATTACAAATATATTCTGTCCAAATTTATCAGCATTCTATTTTATATTACACGAGTACGAGAAATTAACAAATCCAATAAAATAACGTTTTAATAGTTCATTTTCTTTTGGAAATTTTGAAAAATTTGTTTAGACAAAGATGGTGTAATTTCGGTTTCTGTCGTACTTGGACACAAAAAAAACAAAAAAAAAAAATAATAACAAGAAACCATCCCAGAAAGCTATACAATGAATTCATAATCTGTATGTTGCGATGATTTCATTCTTTATTTAGGCTGTGACTTTCAATGTCTATAAAAACAACTGAATGAGAAAACATATACAGGGAGTTTGAGTCATTCAAAACAAAAATTGTATAGATGCACGAATTATTTTCATTTTTTTAATATTACAGAAATGACCTTGCAATCTGATTTTTCAGAATTTGTTCGGTTTTATCGATGGTTAAATACATTTTTAAACTTCTCTTATCATCATCCTGGAGTATGACAATCCACGATATTCGTTTTTAAAGTAATACCAACTCATTGAGGATGAATTGAGCATATTCATATACATACCGTTCAAGTTAGCATAATGGCAGGTTTTGAACCACCATGCTCCTTTGTATGTGGAAGCACAATTCGTACTGCCATAATTATTTTTATCGAATGTAGAAAATTTGCCTCCGATATCGTGCTTCAGACCATCCCCAGCGGTGCCATCATATTCTCCAAAGTTTTTCAAAACATACTGCTCAAATTCGTTACCAATGGTGAAATTGTTATAATGAGCATATGCGTAAGAACCACTAAAGTCTTTGATTTCTACCATCAATTCATGCGGCCGACGTGATGTTAAGCGGTGAATCTTATCCAATCCAATCCAGAACTCACGATGTAAACTTCCGAATCCCTTTTGATACTCAGTCCAGTTTCGATAGAAGTCCAGGGATCCGTCATATCGATACTGAATGACCAGCCATCCGCCTCCGAAACTGTTCTGCTCACAAAACGCATCGAACGGCAAATCCATCTCACTCAGCTGGATTGAATAGACTCCGGATTTATTTTCAGGAACTTCTTTACAAGACTTTAATAGTCCCTTGACGAGAGAGTTGGATGAGGTTTGTATTGTGAACCATTGCATGTAGCTGGTAGCATTTGACTTCGAAGCGAGTTGTGCAATTTCCTTCCGCATCTGTTCGTGGTCAGCGCACGCAGTTTGTTGCGCCAGGATCTTCCGAGATTGAGCGTTCAGCGACGTCAAGTTATGTCCAGCATCTCGATCATGTCGATGAATCGCCCACTGGATGCCGTCGATCGAGTCCTCGAGTTTGGTTAGTTTTTCCTTCACCTCTTCATCGCGTTCTTTCAGACCAAGCTCGATTTCGTATAACTTGTACTGAAGGTAGTCCAGTTTCGCCATCATCACTTCGAATCCATACCCAGCGATCGAGTTGTCCGTCGTAGAAGTCACAGAACTATTAGCTGTACTTGTGGAGAATTGCCAAAGTAACACCACACCGCAAAAAAGACTCACGAGTCGAATGTTTAGATACATTTCGTTCAACAAAACAACAATACAGCAATAAGATGCTCAAGACTCATCTGAAACTATGGTACGTTTCGGGATATGATGGCGCTTTTATATGGAAGAATGCAGGGGTGACAAACCCGAAAGTTCAGCCTTGATCAGACGCATAGAGTATGAAATAAGAAAACTTTTAGTTTTCCTTAAAAGTTCTTCAAACAATGAAAACCGGCAAGTTTTATGGATTTCGTTGACATTCATTTCAAACTTCACTTATTTTTATGTCACGCCCCATTGGTTATTATACAAAATTTTTCTTGATCGTGTTTCAGTTTGGAGCATTTCGGAGTTCTCCATCCCTGAACTGGGCCAAAGTAAAAACAAGAATGATAGCGACATCCGCGCAGCTGCGTTTTAATTTTGATAACATGAGTACGACTGCTTTACTGTTGTGAGTTCGCCGTTAGTCATAAGTGCTCTTTTTAACGTCAAATCTGCAACGTTGGAAACCAAAAATTCATTTATTCTGTTCATGATCAAAATAAATTCATGATCAGTGTTGTTTAAAAACTATTAACGAATAACTTTACGCAGAATTCCTGTTGAATGGTTCCAAGTAAAATTTTTTAATCAAAAGTCATTTTTCGAACGCAAGGTAAACACTGTTGTGGCAAAAATTAAGAAGGTTACGAAATATTACCGGTCAGGAAAATAAATGTTGTTCTTATTGTTTTTCGAATGACGATTAAAAAATTTAAAATTCATTAATTTATTTTTATGCTGTAAACATATAAAAAAGCTTAGAGATTTTCGTCCGTTGAATACGAGTTTTGTCGAGCCAGCGAAAGTAAAGTTTTTTACGATACTTGATTCACCAAAATGAAAACATGATCACAAAAGAGAGAACATTACATACCGGAGTAGATACACACTTTGCTATCAGCGCATCTAATGAAATTTTATAATCAAAAATTTACTCGCAGCGCTGCGAAAACTGTACGCCGTAAAATTTAGCACTGACCGTGTTTTATCAGTGAAACGTACGACTATAAATAAAAAAGGGCACCGCTTTGGGAAGCAGAAAAATTGAGGAAAAGAACCATTCTTTCAGCAAGAGCTAGTTTGCATAGTTTGTTAGTTGGCGAATGTATAAACCAGGATGTCCACTTAAAGTGCACGCTTTTTTTCCTGCTCGTCTCTCCAGTGTCTCAGCAAGAAAGCACCACTTGTCTTTTCCGTCCGGCTTTATACACCGAAGAAATGCGTTTTTTCTTTGTGTTTCAGTTTTCGTTTTCCGATAGCGACGATGAGCCGGTAGAAGAAATTGTCACTTGAAAAATGACCTAAAGCTAACGCAAAATCTACTGCTCTGGTTGCACTCTTGGGTTAAAAGTTTAAGAGACAATTACGTGAAATGGACGTTCTCTTTTTTGCTATCGTTTTCGTTAAATAAGAAAAGTTTAAAACCAAAGACTTATTCACGTACTTAACACTGATCCTCAAGTATAGATATAGACGTGTTTTTATCCAAACAGGTTATTCAAAGGTCAACACTTTTGGTAAAACCTGAGTTTGCAAAGCCGAATAAACGTAAAGGTAACATTCACCAAAAGCTTAGCATAATGAAAAACATGCAAGTTCTTTATTGAAATCCGGTCTGTGTGACATTTTAAAATCTCAGGAGTCTAATTAAATTAGACCCAAATTGATCGTGTCCTTTCCGACGACTGACGTTTGGCTCCGGAACAAAAGAACGAATGTCCCAGTGTGCTCCAAGAAATAGCTCGCTGTCCCAAGTGTTACCCAGACCGTCCGGCTTCTTTCCAGCATTTTATGCACCGTTTACTCACGTCATCAGTAGCAAGATTGAACTTCCGGCATTTAATTAAGTGCTGTATGATTCGATGAGCCGGTCCACATTCCGTTCGGTTCCCTCGACAGCTAGCCGTCTAGACGACAGGTTCCACTCCTTTGTCAGCTGCCTTCGATTGTCCTTCGGCTCACGAGTGGTGCGATCTGGCCGGCGATTCTCTCTCACCATTGCTTTCTTTATTCTTTCTTCTGTTTGCCAACTGGAAAAACGCTCCACCAGTCAAGCAAAAGGCAACGAAGGTCTGCAATCTAATCAAGACATCATCGTTCCAGTTCGTTCCACACCGAGCGGCCTCCGGTTGAAGTGTGTACCTTTCACTTTTCTCGCCGACCCACAGAAGTCCATCCCCGGTGGCATCCAGTGGCCATGAAATTCCGTTGGCATTCCAAGCCGGCCACCAGCCAGGAACGGAACCGACCACGTGCCCGGATGCTGCCCGACGAACCGGAATAAATCGAATCAAATGGACCGGAATGAATTAATTCACTCATCGGATGGTGCAGCCCGAGTGCTTCGCCCTATGCATATTCATTTACTTTCCAGCACACTCGCTCTCTCTACTGGCCTTTTCATATTTCACTTTCCGCAATGCATTTTAAGTTCTTTATCCCCCGTCAATCTGGAGGTACCTTTGCCGAAGCGAAGGCATCTCCAGGATCATCATTCCTGGGTGGCATTCCAATACCCCGGCTCGTTAGCAATCGATCGTCGCTCGTTGGCTCGACGTGAATAAGAAGCTCACTTGCATACCAATCGATTGCAATCGGGGCCTGTCCTTGGCAAACCATTGGGAGAACCATCAAATCACGGTCCAAATCGGAGCAACCGAAACCTCGAAGGAACTACACACCTGATAGTCACCGTCGGGTGCGAAAGGTGTTGTCCCTTGAGTAAACCCGGTGGTTGAAACAGGAAGGTCGGGAAAATCAGACAGTGCAGACTTGGGTGGGACTGCGAACCAGGTGGACACAGCTGAAAAACGAAAGTAAAATCTGAAGGACGTCCTGGATGCCGATATGCTTCGGTTAGTACCGGGGTCTACCGCCAGTGTAATAGTATTATACTTTCGGGTTGACTCCAAACAAAAAAAAGAGCCCTAGTCCTTGCTAGACAAAAGCTGATGGAGTAAAATTTTAATGGAATATAGATGAAGAGAGGCCGACCAAAAGACCGCTCGCTGGGGAAACATCCGGGGGAAGGTCCCACGCGGAAGGTTGATCTGTCTCGAAGAGTAGCCACGTACAACATCCTTCACCTGAACTGTCCTCAACAATCCATCCTCTGACGGATGGATGTGAGTGAGTCGGAGCGTCCACTTGGCGCTTTCCTTTCCAGGCAGGCAGGATGTGGCGTCGATCCGGACATTGTCTGCTTTGTCTGTTCGGTTTCCTGCTTCCGTTCATTTGCATAGATGAAAGCATAAAGGCCCCGGCCTCCGGGTGACTTACGTGCGATTGTTTTCGGTCAGTTTTTGGACCAGAGCGCGCCGGCTGCTGCTGCTGCTGCTGTCGATGGTAATTAGCCAGACCGACACCGACCGCTCACTGATTTGCATGAAATTTTTCGACCGAAACCAAGAACCGGAGCCGATTACTTCCCCGCCCAGCACGGATGCTTTAATGGAACTCGTCCGTCGTGCGAGTGTGATGCGAGATCCGGCTTTCTTTAATTGCTTCGGTGAATTTGCAATGAGGATACCTTAGATGGCGCTTGCCAGCTGTAAGCTGCATGTTTTAATCGTCCCGACACAAGAGGAATCACAAGAGGATTAAATTCGGGCAAACGTCGGGACATGTTAGAGTGGAGTCAGCGTGTTTGAGCAAAGCAAAATTATTTATTAAACGAGCACACAAAGATTTCATGTTCTATGTTGGTGTAGAGCTTTTCCCCCGTTTCATTGTGGCTGAGCATTTTTAAATATAACGGGCTTGAAAATAAGTAAAAACATGTGTCGTTTTCCTTTTATCTTAAAATAAACCAATGTAGAAAAGAGAAGTTTCACACAAAAGTTTAAAAAATTACTATCAAAACTCACGTTGAATGTATCAAACTATAAACTTTGAAGTAGTATATACAATACTATATTTTAAATGTGAGTTTATGTAGAAGAATGGATTTTTATTTTGTTTCGATATTGAAAATGTACGGAATGCGACAGTTTTATAGCTTTTGTTTGCGTTTTCCTGTCCTTTGATAAGGTCTAAATTTTTCCTAAAATGTTTGAAGATAACCCGGCGCATTGTTTGAGGTCCTCTGCGTTGGGTAATATCAGTTGGGAATGAAATGTGTTTTGCTAAAACTAAACACGAAACCTGCACGAATTTTGCCGTATTATTATGAAAAATGAAGATCTAAACATAAAACTTAAAGGAAAAACCAACGAGTGATCTACTTCTGCTCGCATATAAATCTCCATTTCAAAGAAGAATACCTGCAAATATTGACGTACGCAAAATCGTCGTCCTTGTTTATTCGAATAAGGATATGCTATTTGCACAGTTATAAAGTAGCGAGTTTGGAATCAACATTTGCCTAATGTTCTCACGCGGAGGAACATGATTATGATAATAAATAAAATTTGTACCACGCTGCCATTCGAGAAGGGCGAACTCAATCCAAACAGTACGCACACGTGTGGAATACAAAATACTCTTCCTCGCCTAGTAGCGCTGCTCGTCTAGGCTCACAAAACTCCGGCACTCAATTTCCCGACCACTATACTGGCGCCGATCACGTAGGATGCATTTTTCAGAGCACGAATGAAAAACGATTCCCTTGGTGGTGATGGTGTTGGAATGGCCGTGTTTTGAAATATCGCGAGCATGTTTCGCTTCCCGGTGCGTTCATTTAAAGGTGCCAGTGAAGTTGTGGCACGCGGCACACCGTTCTCGAGCACGGGAGTAATTTTTCACATGCGCGATTATTTTGCGAACCATTTCCACCGGACGATGGCAGCGCTGGTGGTTGGTACGCAATCAAATTTGAATATCCTTCGATTGAGTCATTAACCGGAGAGTTATGGTGCGGCATGTAATGGTGAACGGTGCCGTGGAAACCTTCACCACGGAGAAAAATGCTGGTCGAAAATTACACCCGCACTGCGTCGATATTCAATATGAGAGGGGTTTTCCACCGTTTTTCTTTACAACATGCGGTAGCTGGGTTTCTTCTTTAGCCAACAAACTCCCATGTTCACGATGACGACGTTGTAATGAAGATGAATGAATTGAACGAAATCGTCCCCATTCTCGCTTGAAAAGGCTGTTCCATCCCTTGATTGCCTCGAGGCAGCGTTTTTGTTTTTGCCTTCCGGTGAAATTTACCATGATTTATGGTGTTTTGTTTAGCGAGTAATTTTGCTAGAGATCCTGATAGGTTCGCCTGAAAAGAAAATCTTTGAGGAGTTTTTCACCTGCCAGCTCGTTAGATAGGATGTTTAAGTCATCCGTTTCCAGGTGCCTGAAATCCGTGTAGTGACGAATTTTCTCACGGATGGATCGGGTGGTTGAGTTAATGGTTTGATCTACCTTTAAGTTGACTTCCGTTTGGGATCTCATATGGTGGATAGAGGAGCAGTTGTGGTAGTTGTTAACCAAGGAAAAAAATGAATAAAATGTAGATCCATCCTGCAACCCCGGAAGACGGCGTCGTGTTGCTGGTAGGACGTTTAATCCGTGCGGATAATTACCTGGAAGCAGATAAGAAACGAGAAAGATTTATTGTAGCAATTTTGCTAATGAACAAGTGATAATTTGTAGGCAGTTGGTTTCAAGAGTTGGCGTCTAGTGTTTTTCTGGATGATAAACGATCTTTTGCTATGCTGACAAGCTTAATTGGATTTTAATTTTTGGTGCTCGTTTTTTAAAGGTAAAGTTCCTGTTACATTCAAGCTAAGTAATCCAGTCAAGTGTAAGCGTAATAGTATTTTTATGTTTCAGTATTACTGGTGAGTTTTTATAAGGTACTTTAAAATTATATTAAATGGCCAGGGCGTTTAAAGATGTAATATGATCCACCATTAAAGTGACAAGACGATAGGAAATTGATGCAAACTTGTCATCGTTCAACTATTTACCCCACAGTCCAACGATGTCTGATGTCAAACGAAACACCGCAATCGCACAAACGTTTCGGCAATTGGATTTTGTGGCCTTTGTGGTTGCTCGAGCAATTCCTAGATAACCGTAGACCGAGAAAGTTGTAGATAAGATCAAGAATGGTGTTAGATACGAGGTGAAAGTCGGCAGATTCCGAGCATTTCGAGATGGTTGAAGCCACAGATTATGGTGCAGTTTAGTTACGAACGGTGACGACCAATGCACCAAGACGTTATATTATTGTGGTTAAGATAGTCGGAATTATTGCGGAAGTCGTTGTGGAAAGGGGAATATCAACGAGTGATACGGGGGGAAACAATTGTCCTCACATTCACTTCCGGGTAACTTTCGATGCGACGACAATACATCAAAACATGCTCTACAAAACACAGTATCATGTTATGCAAAGTTATTTCCCTACCATGCCGTCGAACAATGCGTGCGTGATTGTCCTTGTTGAAGCATACCGTTGACTGATCGACATGAAATAATCCAATAATACTTGATACCTGATGTTGGAATTAATTTTCCAACCAACCAAACCAGCCTTTATACGTTCGATCAGAAATGCAGTTTCTTGAGGGTTCCAAATCACTCATACCATTTTTTTTGGGATAATTGTCCGTGATAATTTTTCAAACGGGTCTTCAAGCGAATTTCTGATCGTATCAAAATACATAAAAAATATGATATCACAACACTCCATCGTATTGTATTCTTGCTTAAATGTTAAAAGTGATCGTGCGACATTGATATAATTTCTACTTCTGTCGTGTTGAGGGAGAAATAGAGAGATAGTGAAATCCAGTAAATGAATATTAGATGCTATCGAGCATGATAGAAGCTACTATTGGATTATTTAGCACTTGAAGTGGGTGTGAATATGTATGTAGCTTTCCTTCAGAATCTTTTTGTTTCTTCCATTGCGTTGTAAAACTACCCTACTGATTATTTCTTCAAACAGCATTATGCCAGTATTTGATGTTTGTTCTTCATCTGTCCAAATAGTTTACTAAGATATTTTATCACATTTGCAATTGAAAACATGTTGAAGTAAAATTCTACTTAGTTGATCAATGTTGGATGAGCATTGGTTTTATTTTCATTTTGCAATCAAAATTTACCAGTATTTTCTCATTCTTTATGAGTTAACGTGTTCTACAAATTTTTAAACTTCTCTAATCATCATCCTAGAATATGCCAATCCACGATATTCGCTTTTAAAGTAGTACCAGCTCATTGAGGTTGCATCACTCTTATTTATGTAAGGACCATTCAAGTTAACATAATGGCAGGATTTATGCCACCATGCTCCTTTGTAACTGGATGCACATGATGAACCGCGGTCGAATGTGGAAAAATTAGCTCCATTGTCATACTTCATACCGTCTCCTGCAGTTCCATCGTATGTTCCCAAGTTTTTCAAAACAAACTGCTCCGATTCGTTACCAATTGTGAATTTGTTATAATGAGCATACGCGTAAGAACCGCTGAAATCTTTCACTTCAACCATCAATTCATGGATGCGACTGGATGTCAATCGATGGATCTTTTCCAACCCAAACCAGAACTCTCGGTTCAAAATTCCAAATCCCTTTCGGTATTCCGTCCAATTTCGATAGAAATCCAGAGACCCGTCGAATCGATACTGAATGACCAGCCATCCGCCGCCGAAACTGTTCTGTTCACAAAACGCATCGAACTTATAATCCATTTCACCTAACTGAATCGAATAAACTCCAGATTTGTTTGCAGGAGCCTCCTTACATGACTTAAACGGTCCCTTGACGTGAGAGTTAGATGAGGTCTGTTGTATGAACCACTGCTTGTAGTTGGTAGAATTTGCCTGCGAAGCGAGTAGTGCGATTTGCTTTCGCATCTGTTCGTGGTTAGCGCATGCAGTTTGTTGCGCCAGGATCTTCCGAGATTGAGCGTTCAGCGACGTCAAGTTATGTCCAGCATCTCGATCATGTCGATGAATCGCCCACTGGATGCCGTCGATCGAGTCCTCGAGTTTGGTTAGCTTTTCCTTCACCTCTTCATCGCGTTCTTTCAGACCAAGCTCAATTTCGTACAACTTGTACTGAAGGTAGTCCAGTTTCGCCATCATCACTTCGAATCCATACCCAGCGATCGAGTTGTCCGTCGTAGAAGTCACAGAACTATTAGCTGTACTTGTGGAGAATTGCCAAAGTAACACCACACCGCAAAACAGACTCACGAGATGATTGTTTAGATACATTTCGTCCAACAAAACAATACTACAGTAATAGAATGCTCGAGGCTCAACTGAAACTGTGGTGGGTTTCATGAGATGGTGGGGCTTTTATATGGAAGAATCCTGGGATGGCCAACCTAGGAAAAAATTTCAGATCAAAATTAAATTCTGTCGCAGATGAAAAATATATAAATATAGTTAAAAAAACGTTTGGAACAAAAATGGGTGGTTCTTGCTTCACTTGCTTGGTTACATTTTTCGAGTAATGGTTGGCCGAAAGATGGCATAATTTCTTTTATATTTAGGCGAAGTTCGACACCCCTGACTTGTGTCTGCCCTGGCATAAGTAAATCGTGTGCAGAAGCAACGATAGTGATACCGACATCCGCGCAGCTGCGTTTGAATTTGATAACATGCCTGCATTTAGTGTCGTATATAATTGGCCAACACTGAGCCAAATGTGGGGTGAGTCAAATTTTCGGGTCAACATCGTCCATTAATAAGCAGGATTTTGCTAAACTATTGTTCAAAACGTTTAAGATATGAAAATCTTGCAAGGAAAGTAGCTCGTGCCTCGTATTTACCATTTGTTTTGTAGATAAATTCTTCATGTCAACCTTGTAAACGCTAGTCAATGCGATTTATTTGTTAAGGATACTTCTCTTACGCTTTTGCTAGATTTTGAGGCTTCAAAATTAGTTTCCGAGCATTATATCTAAATTGAATTGATGACATCCTGATGACATGACAGTTTTGTAACAGCACGGTTTGCTAAAAAATCCTTTCTGTTGACAGGAATTCAAAGCTATTAGGATTTTATCATTGAAGCAATAATTGAAACACACCATAAGTTCCCAACACTAAGTGAAAGTGATTCCTCAAATGAAATCGACGGGGAAGTAATTTCTCAAATAAAATCAAATAACTTTCAGAACAGTTTTCCTTTCACAACAACCTCCTCTGCTTTTTGCTGAATGAGGATAACTTTAATGAACAAAATAAGGAACGTAATGTAAAAATCCATTATCAATCAATGTTTTCCTTGCATTATGTTATGAAGTAATGCCATGTTCAATATAGAAAACATATTTAATTTATTGATTATGAAATCGAATCAAAATCTCATTCCACAATGTCCGTGGACCCTCCATTTTTTCTCATTCCATCACTAGCGATTCAAAATCCTCGCAAAACTGAATGTCGCCCACAAATTGTTCTCTTTATTGCCATTCCCGCTGGAAAATGGCGTCGCAAACAGGCTGCACAAATTGCGGCTCCCGTTTATTACGCGCTGATCGATTTGCCTGCGACTGTTTGAAACAATCGGTACACGAATCCAACGAATCCATACCGACACGAACGGCTTTGGAAGCGATTATCCTCCAGTTTACTTGGCTAGGAGCATGGAGTTGGAATTAATTTTGGTAGCAACCTTTCCGCTAAAACTGTTACCCTACGATTCCACCAACGATGATGATGATGATGATGATGATGATGGTGCGGACAAATTGTGAAGTTGCGGTACGATGTGTGGCACTGCAAGTGCATAATCGTGTTTATTAACCAGTTCATTAGCTGTGTAAATAATAGACACGCGAAAAACGCGCGTTTCTGGGAAACCAACCACTTCACCTCTCCGCGGTTCCGATCGGGGTATGGGGTTAAAAGTAAGTCAAACAAACCATCGGAAGAAGTGGTGAAGGAGCAGAAGGGTCGCGTTCGGTATAATCGTGGCCGTTCGGCTCGTCGCGTGCATAATGAAGCCCTTTTTTCCTGAAGGACCTGCAGGACACCGTTGTGTGCCAGGACGAAATTCAACCGAACGGATATAAAGCGAACGAATCGACGCTTCGGCATGGTGCAGCTCTTCAGCCTGGTGCACCAACACTTGGGCAGCGTGTGAGTGAGAGTGTCCTTAGCCGGTCCACACCGAACGGGGTTTGTTGTCAGTGTTTGTATGCACACGAAGCAAAGCACTTGTGGCGAGGGTGAAGTGCATCGGAACGGTTGCCCAACCGAAGGCTCCCCGATTTGTTGCAAGCATGGTTCTGTAAACATACTTAATGCTACAGCGAGGCGTCCTCGAAACTCTGGCGAACATCCGGTGGTTTGCGAGCGGATCTAAGTGCTGCTCGGACCGATTGTATCGAGCGAGTGGTAATTAAATTCAGCCTCACGCATGAAACCAGGCACGGGCCAACTTCACCGTACCGGAAATCCCTTGGGAGTGTACGACCTCCAGCGCGTCGGGATTGCTGGGAAAGTCGCCCAACTGTCTCGGGAAGCAGTTGCAGCAATTTGCATTTTCCTAAGTCCCGACGCGTGCGTACGCGTGTGTGTGTGTGTACATTTGCGAAGCCGGAACCGATGATTATATGGTTTTGCGATACAAGACGATTAATCGATTAGGAAAACGGGCCTCCCTCGGATGGAAAAGTGCTCGGGGGAGTTTTTGTTCTGGCAGGACTCCTTTCGCTTATGCATCACGGTAAGATGATTACTCGCTTATGATTTGTGCAAACATTTGTCCGCTTTTGCTGATGGGAATGGGTTTGGGGACGACGGTCCCTGGGACGGTTGACAAGTGTTGACACATGTTTTATCGAATTTGCTTCGATTGCAGACATCTTGGCAGCAGCTTGGTTATGGTAATGGTGAGATGATGTCTTGTCGGGGTGTGTTTGTTGGCGCATAGAAGTAATTGTAATTATCCCTGAGAACACTGCCATGTTGGAATTGAACTATCCAGTTGAAAGTATTTTTTGAAAACATTACAAACCAAACAATGTCGGTGCTAAGGTATATTTCTGATTCAAATTTCGTGAAAATATATAAGGAACCTGTTTTTCAGGTTAACTTTTTCCAGTATAGGTAATAAAGATAATCAAAGATGGGATGATTATGATGAAAGTTTTCATAATTTTCAAAACAGCTCCCTTGAGTGTTGGCCAAAGAATTGAAACACGTATCCTAATCTTACAACACGCTTCTACACGGCTGTTAATAAAGCAGTAACCACAGAATTTTATTAGGAAGTTATGTAGAAGGAGCCGTGAACTCTCGTTTGTAATGCTGCCACCGTCAGTGAGTTTTTGCGTTTCTCGGGGAAGTAATTTGTCGACTCGGCTACGTTATAAATGAAGCCCGGTGGTAGATTCCTTCCCATCGAGAAACCCAAATAATCGCTCGTCCGCTTCGGATCGACAATGGAAGAACATCTTGTCAAATCCCAGGTGAATTGACTACACCATCCTTATATCATTCCGTGCCAATGGAGCACTGAGGATGATGGACAAAGAAAGCTTTGACTATCCTAGAGGATCGTGTTGGTTTTATTGTGCTCGTGCTTCGTTTAACAATTACACCAGCTATGTTTTATTGTAGTTGGTCTCCGGAGGCCCCGATGCTATCCTTCAACTACTGGAGAAACAGTCAAGTTAAAACGCGCAGGTCTCCGGTGGATAATTTCAGCTTTATTAGGTCCGGTGGTGATGGACGGTGAAATGTAATAAAACTTTTCCTTTTTAATGTGTAAATGGATGATTGTGGATTGAGTCACTGGTTGGGAAATATACCGAGAATAATGTTAAGTGGCTCTGTATTACACAAAAGGTCAAACACGAAAACTTGTTCGTTTCATTGAATTCCTTGTCTAACAAGGCGTTCTGGTGGTGGTGGTGGTGGTGGTTTTCTTTGAAATCATGTAGCTTACCGTATTCAGAGTAAACATTTAGATCATTATCACCCCGAAAGTAACGCATCAAACATTTGTTATTTGACAGAAGATTCAGTTGTTTTCAACATGCAATTTAAATAAAATAGATTTTACTTTTGTTGCAAATTATTCGTAATTATTTTAAAATTAATTTACTCCAGTGCAAGATTAAATTATGGTGGCAAACCGACATCATTGCGTCTAAATTCCTGTTTATTTTTACCGATACTTAACACAATAAACTTGTTAGTGCTATTGAATTTATCTGAATATTGGTACGTAAAAGTGGGAGTACCAACCAGCAGATAGATTTTGCTATTTTAAAAATGTTACTACTGGAGGCTTACACCTCCCGAATCATCATCCTAGAATAAGCTAATGCACTGCTAAAACCACCCCATGTGATTGATTTAGCATCACTTTCGTTTGAGTATCTACCATTTAAGTTGGAAGATGTGCAACTGTAGTACCACCATGCTCCATGCCTTGCGACACCACAATTTTGACTACTGTCGTTATCATTATCTCTATCAAATGTTGTGAATTTCATATTATGATGACTCCGAAGCGAATCTCCGGCAGTTCCATTATATGTTCCGAGCGTTTTTAAAATATAATGCTCCGATTCGTTACCAATTGTGAATTTGTTATAATGAGCATATTTGTAAGACCCGCTGAAGTCTATGAGTTCTACCATCAATTCATGCGTGCGACTGGATGTCAAGCGATAGATCTTTTCCAATCCAATCCAGAACTCACGATCTGTACTTCCAAATCCTTTTTGATACTCCGTCCAATTTCGATAGAAGTCCAGGGATCCGTCGTACCGGTACTGAATGACCAGCCATCCGCCTCCGAAACTGTTCTGCTCACAAAACGCATCGAACGTATTTCCTTCCTCACTCAGCTGAATCGAATAAACTCCAGATTTGTTAGCAGGAGCCTCCTTACACGACTTAAACGGTCCCTTGACGCGAGAGTTGGATGAGGTTTGTTTTGTAAACCATTGCATGTAGCTGGTAACATTTGACTTCGGGGCGAGTTGTGCAATTTCCTTCCGCATCTGTTCGTGGTTAGCGCATGCAGTTTGTTGCGCCAGGATCTTCCGAGATTGAGCGTTCAGCGACGTCAAGTTATGTCCAGCATCTCGATCGTGTCGATGAATCGCCCACTGGATGCCGTCGATCGAGTCCTCGAGTTTGGTTAGTTTTTCCTTCACTTCTTCATCACGTTCCTTTAGACCGAGCTCGATTTCGTACAGCTTGTACTGAAGGTAGTCCAGTTTGGCCATCATCACTTCGAATCCATACCCAGCGATCGAGTTGTCCGTCGTAGAATTCACAGAACTATTAGCTGTACTTATGGAGAATTGCCAAAGTAACACCACACCACAAAGCAGACTCACGAGACGAATGGTTAGATACATTTTGTCCAACAAAACAATACTACGGTAAAAGAATGCTCGAGACTCAACTGAAACTGTGGTGGGTTTCATGAGATGGTGGGGCTTTTATATGGAAGAATCCTGGGGTGGCCAACCTAGGAAAAAATTTCAGATCAAAATTAAATTCTGTCGCAGATGAAAAATATATAGCTATATTTAAAAAAGTTTGTAACAAAAATAGGTGGTACTTCTGCATAACACTCATTTTTTTCACTGGCTTGCTTAAATTTTTTGAGTAATGGTTGGCCAAAAGATGGCATAATTTCTTTTATATTTAGGCGGAGTTCAACACCCCTGACTTGTGTCTGCCCTGGCATAAGTGAATCGTGTGCAGAAGCAACGATAGTGATAGCAACATCCGTGCAGCTGCGTTCAATTTGATAACATTAGTGGTAGCGAACATCATTGGCCAACAAAGTGGAAAATATGGGCTCGGTGATATTTGTTGCTAGACAGTCCGAGCTAAAGTGCTTGCATGATGTATTTCGGCAAGGAATTCTTAAACTTTACAAATGACGTCACTAAAAATATGTCCTTAGAGGATGTAAAAGCAACGGTTGAAAGATGGAACATCTGCAAATCTCGTTAAATTTTATTATATATGCAGGTATAAAAAATTAAATAAATATAAAAACATGTAGATACTGTATTAAATAATTTCAATTATTGCAATTTTGACTGATATCGAAAGCTTAAAATCACAGTGAACTAGGTCTTATATCGATTGTTTTGGTTCCACGTGTAATTCATTGTGTTTGGTTGTTTAAAAATTCGTATGAAGTTTGAGGATAGTTGAATTAATTCGAACGTTTGTCTATTTTGTTCACAGGTTAATTCAATTAATTCAGCTTTATTAACTCGTCAGTTTTTATCTTAGCTATGTTTTGAATATTGTTTTTGGGGTTGGGTTGAATTAATCGTTCATTGTAAATGTAATAAAAAGGCCTGTCATGCTTCATCACTCTACGATGTGAGCAAAATAAGCTTTATGAGCTGTTTTTGCTTTCCTATACGCCCTGACATTTAATTGTCCAAGACTCAAACGTTTGTAAATACTTTTTGTACGTCAGTGGTGTTGTTTTGACTTTACTTTTTGTTCAGTTCGCATTCTCAAACGTACCACGAAAAGTCCTAGGGCAGGATTGGAGCAAACGGTTGGTTCGTTTTCGCTAAAAGCTTTCGGTTATTACTTTGAAGTACCCGAGGACCGAAGCGTACCGATCGATAGTGGTCGAGGCATGTACATCTACGTGCCACAGGGGTTTTCCACCTTCCATAAACACTACACTTAGAGTGAAAGTACCCCAGTACGACCATTTTCCGAAGGAAATGGACGAAATCCATTGCGTGCGCTGGGGCTAGTGAAATTTGGGTTAGGTTGTATGGTTCGCCCTGGGTCTGGGTAAGAAATGACCTATTTCCATTCAATGTTTCTCGGTGTCAGGTTTGCCTCACTTTTATTTGACAAGCATGTGAAGTATCACATTTGCTGGAGGATTAATTTGTCCGTGAAAAATAAAAGACTAACACCTTGAAAACCCTTATCTTGAAAATATGAGTTTAGTTGAATTGATATTGAATTACTGCTATAATTTTTGTTAGAATGAATATAGGAAGACTATTCGTTAGGCTAATTGAAAATAACTTCTTGTTTAGTAACATATCGATGGCAGAAGTAGTAACGGTAAATAATTTAAGAAGTTAAAAACAAATTGATTTTTTCACGAAAAGAAAGGGAAAAAATACACCCACTTTCAGTTACTCCAACAGGCTTTTCTGCCATCGCCTTAAAGTTTCGCATGCATTATTCAACGTTACGGCCACCCTAATAGCCTCACGTAGCCTCACCTGGCTGGGGCAGGTTTTGGTCCTGTGAGGTGAAACTTTTCTTCCCCAACGACCTCCCCTCCCCCAAGGCCCGAAACGTTTCTGGACAAATCTCGCAAAGAACGGCTCGGGGCGCAAAGTCCGTTGCCGGTCCGTTAGGTACAATTTGGCTCAGAAACGAAGAAATGTTTGTGTTTTCCTTTTCTTCTTGCTCCGCAAAAAAGGCTACCTAGTTCGCCCGGCCGGGGAAATGGCGAAACTTTGGCCGGTAGCTTCTGGTCGGGCCAACGGAAGGTAAGTTTTGTGCCTTTGCCGGTAAGCAACCGGTTGAGTGAGTGACCCGTAATGGGCGGTGAGAAAATGGCAAACAAATAAAGCCCCAATGTAGTTTTTATTATCCACTCAGCAGTTGTTGCTACGGCGCTTTCGGTACCGGTCCGTGTGGCGCGTGTCGACGACGAAGGCGTGCCCAGTTCCGCAATCCGGTGGCACTGTGAAGGTGTCTTCCATTTGCAAACACCTGGCACAGTAGGCAGGCAGGTTGGACAGTGGTAACGAAATTGGTAAAACAGTCAAAGTGAAACAACCACTTTTATTAAGCTTATTTGAGGTGTTGCGGTTTTAATGTACCAAAAAAGGGTAGTATTTACATATTTTTGGCATGAAAAAGTAATAAATCAAGTAACGCCGTGCAAATTTTTAACGGATATTTTTAAACAAATTATTCAATTTCAAATCAATTGTAAAGGCCTTAATTGTAATGAATATATCATTCTCTCAAACTCGTGTAATACTTCTTGATATAATATACTGGCCAAATTTTATCCACCTTTAATCCCATCGTGCCGAGAAAACGTTTCTCAGTAGCTCACCTTTGACAAAATGATTGCCATTTGCTTGCTTTTGACCCAAAATCTTGTACGATGGTGGCAGAAAAGGGTGAAAAAGCTCCCCGATTCGCCGCGAACGCAAAGAATGTCTACATCTCTTCCCTTTTCGGTGGACGCCAAACGGTGTCGGAACGGTTTAGGACTTGAGTAGCTTGTAAAACGATTTTACGACGAACCATCATTTTGAGGTACGAGATGAAGGTATTTTGGTTGGGTCGTTTATTTACACACAATTCTACTTGGTGTTTTTTCTTCATCTAAACCCGCCTGGAATACCGTGGAAGACGTCCATGTTTGGGGTGAGTTTGATCCGGCCACTTCCGACCAGAGATGTACCGTGTTGGGCGCGATCGTTTCCAAAGATTACGGCAAGTGAATGTGCACCGACCGTAATGGGAGCGCCCTTTACTTCGCGGGGCCGCACGATTTATGACACACATACACACTTTTGCTGGACAAACCAAGCTGTGCTGGAAGGCATCAACGTTGGTCGGTTAGTAATCTCGTGATGCGAGTGCCGATTAAGGGAAGATGTTCCGGTAAAGCTGTTTTCTTGCTTTCCATCTTCACGAGGATGTAAATTTAAGGTGTAAAGTTCCGGGTGAAACGAGAGTTTCCGAAGGTAAACACGTGTATCCAGCGGAAGTAGCACGAGACTAATTTGTTGAGTGAAATTTTATGCAACACATTTTCCTCATCTTAATGGAAAGGTAAGAAAAAAAGGGAAGCATCATCTCAGTGGATAATGTATTTGTACGCAACACTCGGTCCGGTGATCAAAAATAATAACCAAAAGTCAAACGTGAACTGCCCCGTTCAGATGGAAGTCCGAGAGGCCATTAGTGCTCAGCCGTCAGCCAGAGCCCATTGCAGGCCGGTGAGAGAGTAATCATTTTCTATGAAATTTTCCACCATCAAAGGTACCAAAGGGCGTATGAAACGTGCGTGCGGTTCGTGCTTTTCCAGGAAAATCTCATACCACCCGCAAGGGAAAACCACCACGCCGACACGTGTCCGGTCGGGGGTTCGGTCGTAAATCGGTGCGAAAGTCCCGCGGGAAAAAAGAGCTACCTACGGGAAATGGAAAATTTCCACCACCGCTGGGAAGGGGCGGGAAGTTCATAAAAGAAAGGCAATTAGTTTGAACTTTTCTAGCGTACGGGAGGGATTTTCTTTGTCGGAGCTGGCAGGAAACGGCCCGAATCGATTTTCCGAACGTAATGAAAGCGGGCCTCGCCTCACCGCGTGTTTCGATTCGACCGGAAGGAAGATTATTGGACGGAATTTGATGAGTCATTTGTAAGGCGTTAAACCGTTGTCGATAACGATTAACAGGAGCTGATGCAATTGGCTCGGGTGTTAATGAAGGGGGGTTTCGACACTGTTCGGCGTGCCTTTTCGTTCGTCCTTTGATGATGGGCGTCTGGAGAGTTGGCAGTGGTCGCATTGGGATTTTGCTCGTGGGCCGGAAAGACGTTAGCTGGAGAATAGAACTGTAATTGCCGATTGCGATCAGGTTAGAATTGCGGACGAGACAAACGTTTTATGATACTGTATTAAGATAATATGAACTGACCTGAAGGTTTTTCTAAAGAAGACCGGATAATATGAATGTACAGTTATTTGTGCGGTGTATGAAATTTATTTTTGTTTGCGGTGCTTCGCTATAAAATTAGGGTTTTTGGTTAGCTTTGACATCTTCTTAGTAGATTTTTCCGGAAATTAATCAAATTCTTAACGTTTTTTGTTATTCAATATTGATTGTTAAATTAAATAATCCACAAATATCACCCACGAATCTCCTTCCATGATATATTATTGCGCATTATTTTAGGAGATTATAATAAACAGTTGCAAAACATGGCTACAGTTTACATCCGACTTCTTATATGTTTTCCTTTCTCAAAATCGAATCAAAAAGTTTTGTAGTTTAGTGAAAGATTTTGCAGAATAATTGTCTTAGTTACGGCTTTGGCATTCGAGACAAATTTTAATGCAATTATGATTCACTTGTTTGAATTTAATGATTTTTTCGATTTTAAAATTGGATAAATTAGTTTACTAATCTTCTACAGTATATTTATGATCTTTTTAGACTTATTTGGCCCAAAAGTTTGTTCAGCGTTATTTCTTATAAATGTAGATAAACTTTCACTTCTAAAATGATCTAAATTTGCTTTTGTTTAATTATTTCTTAAGCTTCTTTATTCAAGTTGCTAAAAACATAAACATTTGTATGGAAGTGTTATGAACAAAATATTGGGAAACTGGGCTAAATGCAACTGAAAAAGTCTTAAATAATGTATGAGATCCCTTGTGACCCATTTTTGATGCCCATAAACTACAAGAGAAAACATTTCATAATTAATCGTACAAAACTATCTTATGACTTAAAGAGGGCTTGGGAAATAACAACTCGGTTGAATTCCAACTTGTTGGGGATTTCCCCCAATGATAACACATTGGCCATTCCACTAATAAGAGTGACTGAATCCCTGACCCATGGTTGCCGACAATATGCTCGCAAACAGTCCCGGCCGCCGTTGATAATGCAGCTGGACAGGAAGTGATAGCGAAGCAGCTGCTTAACTAACCGTCCGCGGCAGCTTGCTCGGTTCCATGGCGCTGCTAAAAAGCGATAAATGCTAGTCCATCTGTAGGCGGCTGGAAGGAACGTTGGCATTCAGAGCGTTACTAGCTGGGGCAAGAAAAAACAGTACGAGTGTAAGTTCAAATGAAGCAACCTAAGCGCAGGAGAAAGCGAAGTAAATTATTAGAACGAAACAAACCAGTCCATTACACGACGGTAACACGGCACGTTCTGAGTTAATGTTGCCATGTTCCGCCGCTTCTAACACTGAGTAGTGCAACATTATTTCTCCAGTGGCCAGTTGGCATAATCATCACAAACACACACACACAGTGCTACGCGATGCGGTTTTGTATTTCGGAACCCTTTACAGGCAAATGCAAACCTCGCTTTCTAGTAACGTGGCGCCAACTTCTTCTTCCACCATTTCCAGGATCCTTTCCACCAAAGCGGACTACTTTTCGTGGCATCATGTCCGCCCGGGAAAGCTGCTGTGGTGAGTTTTCCCTTTCCCATTCCTCCGGAGAAAAAAGCCCGCTTTGTTTCAACGCTGTTAAACCGCTCGGAAAAGTTGCATTTCGTCAAAGGCAAACGGGCGTGCGGCAAAGTCCCCAAGCCAACGCGTCGGGCAAATGCAAAGGCAAATGTTCGGCGGCACTGAAGATGGTGAACAATTACAAGTAGCTGGCTTGCTGCCGGTGCCGCTAGCCAAAATAGTACATTTTAATTACGACACGCTGTTTGGAGTTGTTTCAGTTAAGTGGTTTGCGGGGTCGTGGTTTCGTGGTCCGCAAGGGTTCGTGCTCGTTTTCCGTTTGGTTTTGCAACAAGCTAACCAGGAGGATTTTCTTGCGATTGGAAGGTTTGTCGGAGGATGTAATGCTATCCTGTGCATTTGCAATTTAAATTGGGCTGTGTGTTTCGGTTTCATTATGAAGAAATGTGTAAACAAAAGTTTTATCAAAGTAGTTTTTCGTTAGAAGGTTTGTTCTAATTACTACTATTAATTTAGATAATGCGTGAAATAAAACTGCATAAATTCAAATTAATGTTGTTGAGAAACATTTCTGAAAATTGCTACTTTAGTTTTCATCAATGCACATATTTTTCAAAATTCATAAATTCAATTAAATCAATGCTATCAGTTATACGGAGTGAAGTCAGCTTAAGAAGTCGATTGTTCTTCATCTTCTCGGACTAAAAATGGAACAGCTGGGAAGTGTTGTCGAAACAAGGGTTAAGAATTATGATTACAGATGATATGTCTGGAGGTTGCCGTTTCGAGTTACGATGATTATTTATCTGCTCAATGAGCTGTTGCATTATGTCTTCTCGCAAACAGTTCCCCCTTGAGATCCTCTAGAAGTTTTTCTTGGTTCCTGTTTGATGTTAATAATTTTGTTTTTAAATTTTTCAACATTTTATCTCTACATTATATTAAAAATCTGATTGAGTTATTAGTTTCTTTGCTCAAAAAACGGTTTTTATTTAACTTTTATAAGTAACTGCATATCGTTTACAAGTGTGTCAAATTTGTTATTGATACAATCTGCTATGAACATCATTTCCCTCCATAATAAACACACCAAACAGGGTGAAAGAATTTTCCTCCTCCCGGGTTAATCAGTTCCGAGACGAGTTTTCGAAATAACACCTCTAATCTTCGTTTACGCGTTAGCTGTCCTCGAGATCAACAACAACATTTGAGCGACGTTCTATTTTCTTTGCCGCTGGGATTGGTTCTTTTCTGCCACTTGTGCTCGGTTTCTCCGGCAACGGCACCGAGCGGGCCACAGACTGAACGGTCTGGTGATTGGTGAGAAAAATAAATATTTTCCATCCACGGGTGACACTAAACATTTGGTCCCATCATGGAAGGTCCCGTGTGTGTGTGTTTTTTTTCTCTTGTTTTGTGTCTCCACCTTTTAATGCGCCTGCAACCGCACATGGCACGGCGTGGCATAAAACGATTCCATATTGTGACTTCTTGTTCGCGGCATGTGGGCTATTTTGGTGAACGGTCGACTCGTCTCGGGTGCGACTCCTTCCCGATTCACGCTCGCCAATGCATATGCCGGCGACTGCAAGGAATGTAAGTAAGACATCAAACATCGCCGTCGGAACGGTTGGTAAGCAAGTAACTACTCAAAGCTAGTGTCAAGGAAAGTGTGGAAACTAAATGGCGAGCCAGTTGACTAGCGGTTGATTATTTAGCTCGGCTTTACGAGAGTTTTTCCCGTCAAGTGGAGAGGCTAGAAAAATACTTCACGAGGAAAAACAAAATCACTTGCCAGTTGTGATTGAGATGAGACGCGGAAAAAGTGCATCTGTTGCTCGTTGAATGCTCGTGTTTTCTTGTCCAACCTCCTTTTGTTGACTTTTATTCTACAGACGCTTAAGGAAAACTAGCTTTGCGTGTTCAATGGTAAATGAACGGACATTTTTATAAAGGACAGCGATGACTGAATAAACATCAAAGCGTTTTAACTCTTTTCGCTTTCTAGATAATTGATACCATCTGGTGTTTGAATAACTTTACAGGCTGCAAATAATATTTTGCACTTCGTTATTGTATGATTTAAATTTCACTGGTTTATTTGTTTAAATTTTTAAATTGTATTTTTAAATACAATTACACAACATAAAAAAGGTTTAAAAAGGGATGCCATTTACTGAAAAAGAAAATCCTCGACCGAGAAATATCTCGTGATTAACTCCACGAAACCAAGAACACTACATCACATCCGACAACCTAACCGTATGCAGACGGAAGAGTTATAGATTTGGGACGCTTTTCATCCGTATCTGTCAACAGGTACGTGTTTGCCAGGCCCAACCTGCTACCCTCCACCAACCGCTTCGCCCTTTACGGTGGGCCAGGAAAATCGTTGCTAATTTGCTGGCAAATTTATCATTCCATCAACGGCTTTCCACCTCGGACCGGTCGGTGGTTTGTTTCGTCGTCCCGGTCCGGGCGCAATTTATCACAAACTATAAATATGCTACTAACCTACGCCCGTCACCTTTCGGTGTCAGGATCTAGGGCTTTTTCTGCGCCCGTAAAGGTCATCGTACGCTTCTTCCCGGCGTGTATCACGTTGCTGAAGTAAACAACACGTTCATCATTTGACGTTCTCCTTGGGATTCGTTTTTGACCTACTGCAATGAGGTGTTCCGTTTTCCCGTTCCCTGGGTGTGTCTGTGGAAAACAATCCCGGAAGGTCCTTTGAAAGAAATTTTTCTCGCTGGGATTCTTTCACTATGTTTGGGGGAAGCCGTAGAAAAATGTGTGCTAGGTACAAGTGTGTGTGGTTTGACCTCAAACAAACGCCTCCTGCCAGGAGCGAAAAATGGTCGATGAAAAGAACGTGACCTCCGACGGCCAACGAAAAACTCATGGTCCGAAGAAAAATGAAAAGTGAACCGAGGGTATTTTCCGGTCCGTCGGAGGGCTGAAAAAGGCACGCCAAGGCAAGGATCATATTTTCTAGGCCACATTGTGTGTGTGTGTGTATACGTGTTCGCGCGCCTTTCCTTTGCCTTGCTGTGGTTTATTTTTCCATTTTCCCTGCCACACTTTATTTTCGGCCGTTTCGAGCCGCCGGTTTGGTCGTTTCGCTTGAATTACGATTCGTTCGGTTCACGCCACCACAGGCTCCCCGGTCGCGTTTCATATTTTCGTTGTTTCATATTTTTGGGTTTTGTCTTTTTTTTCCTCTGGAGGTCATAATTCATTCGTTAACAACAAATTTTTACCACACGTTCGGGAAAACGAGGCACACATGTTGGGTGCTTGGCTTGGTTGGGAGGAAGGGAAGAGAAAAACATATTCAGTTCATCATGACGATGACGAGGTTCCGCGAGTCGACTTTTCCCTGGCCCATCGCAGGGGGTCTTCACAATCTTCCCGATGTAGGTTGGGCCCGTCCCTGTCTTGGCCCCGGTTTCACCCATCGTTTTCCAGGCCGAACTTTTGGGCAGGTTTCACAGTCACGCATGTGGGGAACGTTTGTGGACACATTTTTGACGGCTTTAGCATAAAGCGAAATATGTGAAGAAAAAGGAGAGAAAACCTGCTCGACGTTCTTTTTAGTTAGCAGCAAATAGACTGACAGGATGAACAAGACAAAACAAATTAGCTAATAGGTAGCGCATATGTTGCCTATTAAATCAACTCCACCGCCGGTCGCGCATTTTCCACCCGTCTTGCGCTTTGTTCACTTCATTATTTTATTTACGCTTCTCTCAAACACAACATTTCGCTGACACCACCGTCGTGGGTGGTGGGTGTTCGTTTCACAAATGCCACACGCAAACGGTTTAGCATAAATGCACCGCACTAGCCCACCCCGTAGGGAGGGGAGAAATTCCTCCAAACCACCAAACCCGAGAGTCGTCCACTGAAGTAAGCTGATAATGTTGCGCGATTGTTTCGTTCCGTTTTCGCGTAGCTCACATTCCCGCAAACCACGTTCAGGGAACGAGAGAAAAATTTCTTGCAGATATCCCAGTCCCGAGTGACATTTCACGTTGGTGGTCGCGTTTGTTTCCGAGCGCCTTTGGGAAAGATAAAAGGAAAGATATTTTTGGTCTTGCGCTTGCAAACGGCGTGATAGAAGGAGCGACCCGCCAGAAGGTGACAAAGCTAATAAAGAAGATGACGGACAGCTTCCGTTTTGGCGGAGGTGTTTGAAAAGTCATGTGCAATTTACGCGACTGTGCATGAAGTGGCTCAAAATAATAACATAATTAGCTGGTGCCGCATTCAGTTTAGAAGAATAGGAAAATAAAAATGGCCAGGATTGTAGGATGAGCTGCTTCAGAGAATATATTTTAACTGTGATTTTACAACGTTTGTTCTTCAATATTAGAAAAAAGCAACTATAATTTGTTTCATTTCAACTGATACCATACTATATATATACTATAGTATATCAACCATTAAACCTTGAATTTTCACTCAACTATAAGCATCCAATTTGTCATCAATTTATTGTAAACATTGACAACGGTTTTTTCATAATATAAATTTGACTCTTTAGCATTTTTTCAGCCTACTAGCATTTTTTAGTTGCTATAAAGCCCAAAAGAACGGTAATGTTTAACACTAATTCTAGTGTTTGAAGTCATTGTCCGCATACTTATTAGAAGTCATTTTGGCCGCTTTTTTGACACGCTATAACTTCGTCATTTTCGAAGATTTTTCTAACAAGTAAACTACTGCTATATTTGTTCGTTGTTTTGTAGTATTTTTAATTTTTGATGCACCTTCGCTAATAAGATGAAAAACAGAAAAGATCGATTTGAATCAAATTTTGATGCTTTCCAATATTTGTTTTTTCGAAGTGTAAAATATAAACTTAAAAAATGTTTGTGCAAGAAAACTAGTTCATTAAGCCCTCTTTGAAAAATAATTCCATATGTTTAAGATTTTAAAAGATGATACAAATAGACCTTGAAGTTGTGGATTTTTTAATTTTTCATATGTTGTTTCCGTTCTGTGATTTGTTGCATTATTTGAACACTTGTGTTGAAAAGAATGTTTTCAAATTTACTTACTGCAATCACATTTTCAAACTCAGGCCAATCGCTCAAATAGTCAGGGTAAGTGTAACAGACCTTCACAAGATGTTGTAAGTAGGATTTTCCTCGAAATAAATGCTGAAAGTTTCTAGGAAACGGTCAAGTGTTTCAGATTGGGGTTTCCCCGAAAGCAGTACCTAATAATAAAACTCCTTGTCTGAGATGACGCCGGCGTTGCTTCGAAGCGAAGGTCAATCTCTTCCCATCATGGTCAATCCGTGACCGCGCCGAACAACACGTACCCGCTTCGCAAAGCGATCGATGCCAATTAGGGTTTGCGTAGGGTTACGGTGAAACTCGTTAATGAATTGATATGTTCCAGAACCGGCCGAACCACTAATTAACTTGTCACTCCGATGCACAACGCACAGCTTCGGCCCAAAACTCGTCCGAAGAGAAGCGGATCATTTCACCGAACGGAATCTTTCCTATCCGAAGCACCAGAATCCGGCGTTGTAAAACTACCAGGCCGACATAGGGATGTAGGGCAAACAGCCAGCCCTCGAACCAGGTGGTGTGCGGTGACGAACCGTACGATCTGCTCCACCACGTCTGGCGGTGACAGAAGATTGAGTCAATTTTTCCTCCCCAATGGAGCAGGCGAAAGGTTCGGTGGTGGGTCTTTGCCGTGACAACGGGAAAGGCGTTTCATAAGATGGCCGAAAGGAAAGGAAAGCGTCAGAAGGCCAACTTTTCTCTCCCCAAAACCAGCTCCGGTAGGACGATATTGAGTTGTTTGAGCCGAAGTGGTCGTTGTTCTGGTGGCATGTTTTTGTGAATGTTCATAAACCTTCATTAGATGTTTTATCGTTTGAATTTTGCGCTTCACTAACTCCTGTGCGTGACAGTGTGTTACAAAGATGATATGTTTACTTACTCTAGAGATATTGCTGTTTCTTCTACTTTATTAAAGGAACTGAAAACGAGGCATTTAATCATTTTTACTCTTCAGCATGGTTTACTCAAAGTAACGCAAAATTGCTCATTTGTTTTGTCACTTACTGTAGTTATGAATTTTCCTGCCCCCCAACTGTGAACCTTCGTGTCCGCCATTAAGATCCCTTTTAATAAATTTCTCAAATTTGCTCGCAAAAACATCCAACCACCCACACACACATATCCTTTTGGTCGTTTTGCCCTGCGGTAATCCCGGGGACATAGATGACAACCTTTTCCCATTCCCAAACCGGCTTTAGAGAAATGTTTCACTTTGGAGATGCTTTTCTCCAAAGGCAAAAAATAGAAACAACATATCACAGCATTTTCCAAGCGATCCTACCCAACGTGTGGCTGGTGTTGCTCTTTTGCAAGGGCGAATTTGTTTGTGTCTGTGTGGCTGTTGGTGAAATTTGTGTGAAACTTCCCCCGGGACGCGCAACGACTTATGCACGCGAGATGGCGAACACTGGAACAAGATCACGTACGGATCCGCAACCCGCTGTTATCATTTTAATTATATCAGATCCCAAACACAACGCACAACTTTGTCTTTTCGTATACATGTGTGTGTGTGTGTGTGTGTGTCTGTGACAGGGTAGGACAGAAAAAAAACCAAACAGACGATTAAAAACAATAATTTTTCATCTTTATCATATGTGTCATTTTTTGGGTGAGAACATAGCAAAAGTGGTAGAGTCGAAACACCCTTTAGGGGAAAAGTGCAGATAGCACAAATGAGAGGAAAAGAAATGTGGCGGCATGTTTTTGGGACGGCTGTTTTTGTTTTCGCGTTTTCCAACTCCCTTTCTCTAAGTCGACAGAAACAAAAGCCCAACCGTTTTAAGGGTTGGTCTTGTCCTACATTTGCCTCCGTTTCCGTGTTAGCGCGGGGTTTTTACGTACGTAGAAGTCCCGGTGGAGTTGGTTGACGTTGCTTTGTCCCGGTCCTTCAGAACACAGTATGTGGCATAAATAAGCAATTTATCGTGCTCACTTTTGCCCGTTCCACCTCGAGCGGAGTCGTGGAAAAGGGAGTGTTTGTGTGTTTCACTAATCGAGTTTAATGGGGAAGCGTAACTTCCACTTTCACTTGCGGGACTTTCGCGCACAACAAGTAGAGGGAGAATCAGTAAGGATGGAAATTTCATCCAACGCACAGTTGAGGAAAGCAGGGACATTATCTAGAAAATTGTTTTATTTGTTATTTGTAAGCAATTTTCAAACGAATTATTCAAAACATGATGAACTAAATTGTCTCCTACATTACCTCTAGGCAGTATGGTAGCTTTCTCTCAAACACTCACTAAGTAACGAAGATCAATTTTCCACGACTCCTTAAAATGTCCATCAGTTAGTAAGAAGTAGTTCCACTGTGTAAGTGTTTCGTTTCCAAAGGCTCCTTAGGACATCCCTTTTTCCTGACGGCAAGATTCCTTCGCCTTTCTGGAATTCCCCATCATAATGCTTTTCGTGGAAACCCGGAATGATTGGCGGTGTGTTGGGACAGCATCCAACATTTCCTCATTCCATACTTTCAACTTTCCTCTCCCTTTAGCCCTAGCGACACGCACGACTTATATGGGACCGCAGGAAAAAACGATGGATTATCAAAACCAGATGAGTGTTTCTGAGCGTTTCCCGGTTCCCTCCTCCGAGCTCATTTGTTCCCTTAGCGGGCAGCATTTCCTTACTCGCCCTTTCTCCCCGCCCTGGTGGAAAGTGAGAAACATCGTTCCGTGACAATTCCATTGACTGTTCCAACTGCTCCTCTGGCCACGGGCACGGTTCGTTTCCCGCAGTTTCCAGCGCGCTTTTCCCCGAATTCGAATGGAATCTGGTGGCCCTTGGATGACTTCCTAGCTACAGGGCCGTAGGTGGTGCACCCACCCCGAGGGATGGTGAGTATGTATCTCGTTAACCCTGGGAAGCGGGTAGGGAAGATGAATTCGTTCCAGTCACTCTCGTTGCGTTTCCCGCATGCTCCAGAAATACCGACAAGAGGAACAGGCAGCGAAAGGCAGTGTTCCAGCCGATGGAGACCATCCCAGTCGTCTTGTGTGTGTGTGTGTGTGTCGCGCGCGTTATGCTGGCGTCGGTGAGCATGGTGTGAAAAATAGCAACCGAAAAGCAGGGAGCGTGTCCAGCTTCCTTCCTTCCAGTCCGACCCCCCGAAAGGTACCGCATTCGAGGCGGCGTTCGCCAGACGTGAGATCGGCAGCTCGCGGGAAGCGCAAACTCATATTAAGATATTAAATTTGATTTATGGGACTTTGACGGGCGAGGCCAAATTGCAATAAAAACTTTAAAATAATGCCACCGCAAGTCGGAGGGTCGGTGCGGTTGCCCGTGGAAAGTGCCGGTAGGCCTTTTGAGCTCCGCGGAAACGAATTATGACGAATTGACGGATCCCCCGCCAAGGAGGAAAGTAAGTCAAGCGTGGTGTCAGATGACATTGTGTGTTGGGAAGCGGTGTGTCCATTGCCTAAAGGAAGGAGAGTTCTGGCCGCGCAGTATTTCTTCGTTGACTTTTTAAACAAGCACTTTCATATCATAAATTTGGCATCAAGGGAGGCATTTCTGAAGTTTAAAAGAATTTGAAAATTTTAAAAATCGAATAACTAAACACGTGCTATTAAGCTGATGCTCGTCTCAAACTATGAGTTTTATTTTAGCTAAATTCCAAAAATTATAGGCAACCAACTTTTCAATTACGCTCAGGTAACAAACCCCAATCTATAGAAATTTTGTTTGCATAACAATAGATACTTTTGGATTTATTCAAAATAATATGGATTTATTATAAATTTGTTTTAGAATTCAGTCTTATATCTTGTTAATGAACCTAAGAAAGTTGTATCCCGTATCAGGAATTAAGGAGTAGACATGAACTAACGACTTTATTTAAAGTCGCCAATAACCATAAAGTAGCTAGAATGAGGATGTACAGTTTATACTCAAGCATTTTTCATCCTATTTTGGTTATGTTGAGCAAATCATTCAACCACATTCAAGTGGATGAATGAACATTAATATTTAACAGTATACACAATGTGCAGAAACAATTAGAGAATCTATGATACAAAGTAATTGTGAAGATATCATGCGCCAAGAATTAACGAATAAAACAGTTTAAGGATAAACCACTCAAAAACACCAACCATAACGATAATTGTACTATTCTCAGGAATAGAAAGGAAAACCCTGAGCCCGCTCCCAAAGGGTGCGAAAAATTCTCACACGACCATGTTGTTATTCCGTCCACATCCTTTTTCGCAAATTACATTCACGTTGTGTCGACGGTTCACTAGCAGACGTGTGAAAATCCTTGCGATCCTTCGGTTTATCTTCAGCTACGGCTTCTGTCCATCATTGCATCATTCGCTTTCGGCTTCGGATCCTTTGGTGCGTCTTTCGTCGACAGCGTTCGACGCTTCTCGTCTCCATCGAGCTGTCGTCTCGGCAATCTGCGCCATCGCCATTCGGAAACAACCTCACCAGACGTGTCCATTACGCTAGGTTTTATTGCACACAGACACATCGTGCGCCACTTTCGCATGACCGGACGCGTTAGTTGGTTCCGCCGAGTGTGAAGGGCTTATTTATGGGTTGCTCGGGCTGCCAAAGACGTGCCAGCGCCGGAATGATTTCGTTTTGGTGGGTGATTGTTTTTTTGTTTTGTTCGAAACCACTAGTCGGTCTCACTACGAGTTGGATATCCCGAGGAAACATAAAAAGCGTACCCCAACATCGCTCACACATGGAAGGTAAAACTGCATCATCACACGAAAGAAATGCGTACGTGCGTGAGGAATTTAGTTGGCAGGTCGTATAGCTGGTCCCAAGAAAAGCCCGTGTTCAAATCCCATGGAGAGAGAGTCGAAGAGCTGGAGCAGAAGGTCACGTATCTAGTCGGATTCACGATTTATGTTTTATGGGATGGGTTTAACAAAACTATAATTTAAGATATAGAACTCAAATGAAATTATTAATCATACTTGTTTCCGGAATAGAAAACGTAACCACAGCGTCCTTCAATTTTCGATTGCAATAGTTTGTATTTACTATTTGGATTGGAAATTTAAATCGGATCTAGTCTTCTACAAATTAAAACATTACAATTCAATATTTCAATATTCAATCTTTCAAAAGGGTATTTGTACAATGTTTAAGCCTATGGCCAAACTTTTTTTTAAAAACTTTTGAAAGTTTCTTTGTGGGTGATTTATTTGCGTTAACAAATCTAAAACATTGCAAACCAACTTCACCTAAAATACATAGAACTATTCTAAAAGTGTTGCCCTCGTCTGTCATAAATAGTTGTTGTGTATAATCAGAGAATGTCCTCGAGCTGTGTTCGTAAAACCACTCTTTTCCGAATATAATTAAAACGAAAAAATCAAACATTTCCCAGCATCAAAGCTAACTGAAAACTTGCAGCTTTTGAAGGGATCACTTCATTTCTACGAGTGCTCTTTCAAGGAAATTTGTCCATCTGTAAAACACCCTAGACATGCAAATATTTGAGGTTACCTTCCCAACTACATCGACCAGTGTTTTCTCATGGGTAGAAAGTTTTCCCACCGGCCTTGCAGGACGGCAATGTTTCTTTTTTGTGCTGTAACCAACACCGAGTTTACAAATCGTTTGTTTTGTGTTTGATTTTTCCGAACCAACTTGTTGGTTTTTCCGGTTCCTTTGGTTTGGTGCCGGCGGGGTTGGTACGGTTTTGCCCATCGATGAAAAGTGAGATCGATGGAGGTGGTGTATGTGTGTGGGTGTGTATTTTGGTGTTGAAACAACCACAAGTATACACACACACACATCCAATTTGGGTGCTCCCGTAGAGTCTACAAACATAAGGGAACTATGTTGGCTTTGTCAAAATATTTTACTTAATTCCGGTCTGGCCCCACGCTGCGATTAATTTGATGTACACCTCCAAAGGAGTTTTCCTCCCATTCCGGGAAAAATGGGGACCGGGTTTTTCTCGAGACCCCACGAAAGGGTTCCCGGGGTACGATGGCTTTGGTTTATTGCTCCCTCGATTACGATCACCGGGGCTCGGAAAGGATAGGATTTCGGGAAAACTAAACTGCCGAGCAACTGTTTCGGGTTGGGAAAAACACTGGTGTTCGTGGTGGCCGTCAGTTTGAAGTAATAAAACCCTCTCGAGGGTCGATGCGAGGGCGATGGGCAAGGGGCGCCTTTTTCCCAGCTAATGGGATAATGAATGTTCTCGAGTTGGAAGACGCGCCTTATGGCCTGAGACTCGTACGAAGCGAGAACCGGATTCGGTTTATGACCTGGTGGGTGCGAGGGCGTGCTGGCAAGGGTTCTCGGATTACTCCGCTCTTTCGCACCCGTCGCGCGGGATGGCGGTCGAGCGTATGTGTCAACATGCCGATACCAATGAAGTGCTAAAGTGCGTCGGAAGTCGGTAAGTGTCGGTCGATGAAGATGAGCAAGAGGCAGTCGAGTGGACGGGCGTTTCTCGAATTTCCACCGCGAGGGTGCGGATGATTGGCTGTCGAGAGGGAGGAAAATTCCGTCACCCTAGGTAGCATCACAGCACCGTGGCCACGCACAATGCCATGTATCGCTCACACACCAACACACACGGGAAACCGTAATCAACCCCCGGGTTGTTGGAAAAAAGGGGGAAAAACTGTTATGATTTATTGTAACACGAGACACTGAATAATTAGCCTCTGCCGCTCGGGTCGTTTCGGGATCCGGCTTCTCCGGCTTGGATCGCTTAGGCTAATGGACATGATGGTGTGTTGTCGGATTTCCTTTCGTTTTCGTTCCGCACCACCACTCGTCCTCTTCTTCGTGGAAAAAGGGAACAACGTCACAGCATAACGAGGGCTACTTTACGACGATCCTTCGGCGATGGCCAGATTTTTGTCCCATCGGAGTGTCAACTCCGGCGTGGGTGTGTTAAACTTTTGTCTACGGTTAGAGCGGGTTGCGCGAGAGAACGCGGGGAAATGTTATTACAACTACTCGTCCGGATGACGTACACGGACAACTCTATTTCGATGGTGCAATGACTTACTTTTCAAGGGGTGTTTGACTGGGTCACGGAACAGCCTCAGGCTTACCTGAAAGGAGAAGAAAATCGATGATGTAGTTAATTCATGCCGAAACTGGAGATCGATTAAAGATCGATTTAGTGATGTGAGAATAAAAAGATTAATTTATGTTTTACATTGTTAAATCCAGAAATTTAATAATAAAATGGATCCATTCTCTATTATTTTTTCTGGTTGTGTGGTTACTTTGACCTCGCTGAATGTTTGTTCTTATCTCAATAGTTTATTCAAATAAACGACTCTATTGTGAAATAAACAACTTTAATCTCTCCATACTTTACACCTTAGTAAACCTTTGATTTAAAGCTGTGTTTTCGCGATAACACGTTGACATATTTGATGTATCCAGCAAATTGCTAATTTAAATTGAAATAAATTATGGATCTGTGTCATCTTTCAATATTTATTTATAGTATGTTTAATTCCATGCTGTTGAAGCTGCTGGGTCAGGATGGAAATTATATTTCATAAAGCAAATATTCAAGTTCAGTGGAAGTCAAGTGCTGAATCAATATTAGTTTTCTATTATGTAAATTTCACTTGGAGCTATGCATTTTTATCATATTACTATTTGTTTTTTTTGTCAAATTTACTTAGCTTTTCCAGATGTTAATGGTGCAATCATGCGTTATACACCGGTTCGTTGCTTATTACACTTCATTGGTTAGCAAGTCGTAGGAAAAATTCCTCCACTACAAAGAAGCTAGAGTTTGTAGCACCGAGCAGTTCGTTTTGGAAGGGAAACATGAAAAATAAAAAAGTTACTTCACTGTAACAAGTGACAAGCACGTGAACATGGGAATGAACCGTTCCACGAATGTCCTTTCGATCTGTTCGTAATTAATTAGAATATTTCCACCGCGCAGTCGGGTGTGCGACGTCAAATCACAACGGTCCGGATTCGTCACGACTCCCGCCGTCAATTTATTTCCACTTTCTTCAAAGCCCAATCACTCGGAACCCTCGTTTCCTTCTCGGGCGAGATGAAAGCGCGTGGAACGTTCGAACAAACGCACTTGGACGGGCGATCTTTCGAACGACTCCAGCTCGTTCCACCGCGTCGAAGGATGCCTTCATTCGGCTTCGGCGCGCGAAAAGAGAATTAATTAATTAAACGGCTAATTGGTCCGCAGCATTTTTGCCATTTTGTCGCCAGTCACCAAACCATCCGGTCGCGTGGTGTGTGGCACCAGTTTTCCCAGAAGTCAATATGAGTTTGGTTCTGTCCGGTTGTTTCTTTTTTATGTTTTGGTCCCTATTCCACCAACGCTCGTCCTCTGTAAAGACTGAGCGTGGCTCGAGGTTACGGAATGTTGTCTCGGCATTGATTGAATTCTGGTGAAACGACGAAAAATCTGCCAAAAATCGTTCTCTCCGTGAACCTGTGGGTTTGCACTGTTTCTTGTTTTTCATCTACGTTTAACTGCCTTCGGGAAAACACGTGGCTTCGGAGGTTGTTGAAAACATGTGAGACAATTCGTTTGTTGCCTAGAGGAGGAAGAAAATTTCAATTTTGGTTGTCAAATTTACACAATCCTGTTGTATTGAAAAACTCCAAAGAAGAGATCCGTTAAAGATGTTTCAACATGATGTTATTTTAGGCAAGATTTCCATCTACAACGCTACCAAACCTGCATCAAACAGCCCGAACATCTAACGGTACAGCAAAAACAAACATACACATTTTTGGCCAGTAATTTTCCAACAAACGCATCGATCTCAATTCATTACGCATGGAAAAACTGTCAATTGAACAAGGTTTTCGCGTAGCGCGAGTCATCTCGTTTAAGAGAGGTTCGGGGTCCTCTTGTCGAGCCAGTCTAAGTGAAACAACAGGCCGTTAAATGGAACCTAGGCCAAAGCCGCACGGTCCCGGGGAAAAACGAACATCTATTTTAAACTAACCATCCTCACAACCGAACAAGATTGTTTTCCCGTCAGGGCTAGATAAATAGATGGGGACAGAGCAAACGACAAGGATGGCGTTTGGGTTTCCACCGAGATAGTGAAAGGGATGGCCGCCTTTCACCAGGAACAAGTACCTTCCCTTCGCAACCGGTACGAACACGAGCCTTCACGTACGGGAGGCGTACAACGGCCGGAAAACTGCGATCCTTCATGGGCGGAGAGGGTGAAGGAGTTTTCCCTGTCGGATGCTAGCGCCATGCGTTCACGGCCAGCGTGTACTGTATTTTCTGAGGGTGAAAAATGATTCTTACTGCAATGGGGCAATGTTGAAAATTGGAAAAACACCATACCCATGGCTTTTCTTTCCCCCTGGTGTGCCTCCCATACCGACGGAATTCGACCCCAGAAGGATCGCTTTGAATAAGTGTGTGTTATTTCAACTGTCAATCTAACTAACGTTGATGCGACACCATCTGTGCCGCAGGAAAATGGGGCAAATGCGCTCGGAAAATGGTTAAAATGGCAGATGAGAAAGTCCATCCATACTTTACATTTTAAGGAAAATAGTTTACATGTTTGAAGACATGGTCAAAATATTCAAGAAGGGTGGTGTGTATTTAAGGTTTAACGAATAATTAAAATGTGGTTTTAATTAAATTGTAGCTGTTCCCTCAATCATCCCGAGTTTATTATGGACATCAAACAAATACGTTAAAATTCCGATTGCCTAACTTTGGGCGCCCGTCAATAGGTTGTCAATGTCGCAAAGTTTTGGCCACTTGAAATCTCACATCGTGAGCAATCCCTCCGTTCTGGAAAAACATACACACAAACACACATTATCTGAGTTTCCACTGGTTTTGAGGCGGAAAAACTGGGCCACCGGACGGGCGGGCGAAAGTAAACGAGCGTCTGGCGTGTGCATGTAACTCGGTGGCGAAATGATGAATGAAAATCGATGAAAATCAACCGACCGAACGCGATGCTGAGTGAAATGTATTTTTCATAATGACCGAAAACGTTTATCTATGTACGGCTGTCGCTGCCTGTCGAAGGCCGGCTGTCGATTGGGTCGTTCCGGGAGGGAGAAAATTCCAGCCCTTTTCTCCCCCACCACCCTCCCTGCCGGGTGGTTGGCGAATGGTAGGTTTTCTCTGGGGGTTTTTCTCGGGTGCGAGTTAAGTTGACGTGGTTGACAAGATAAATGGATGTTCGTTCGTTTCGTTTGATATAGTACTTGCGTATTTTTTTTTTCTCATTATGTCTCCTTTTCCCCTTGCAGAGTGTCGCGCTTGGAAGGGAGGATGAAAGAGGATGTCCTGCCAACTTTTCCGAGTTCGATGGGTTCGACGATGTTGTTAATTATCAATTATCCGTTTCGACTGAAAATGAGTCAGCCCTCGTTATTGGGCAGTCTGTTGAAACGATCTTTAGAGAATCAATGAGAAGGAGCAAAGGGAAAAGAAAAACTTTCCTTCCCAAATTCCCAGAACAGCCTCCATCGGGGGCTCCAAAATTATCCTACTTTGGGGAATTTAATTTTCTTTCAGTTGAATTCGCCTTTAAAGGGTCGGCTCGGGGAATGTCATTAATTTACCCCGAACTAGAATATCGGCAGTTTAAAGTCAAGACATTGTGAAAAACCCGTATCGATCGGGAAATGTTTAGCCCGTCCGTGGGTGGGTGGAAGAGTACGATTTTCCACCGCCTGGACTTCGCCTCGACGCGATTAAACGATGTCGCCGGGTACAGCATTCGTGTCGAGTTGTTAAAATCCGGGACGTTCCGGGCAGGAAACGAAAAGCCGCTTTTAATTACAACCTTTCACTTTGGCATGTTTTCGATTGAATTACGCCTCGTTGCGCCCTGGGCCGTGGCTTTCATCATTTTCGCGGAAAACGGCCCCCTTTGTGCGGAGAAAATTCTTCCCAGATCGGCAGCGCGCCACATTGGACAGAATGTTTCGAAAAACCGTTACCTGCCACGTGGTTGCGCCGTGATGTTGAGGGCAGGAACATTTTCCCCAATTTTCTTCACTTGGGATCTTTTTCCCACTGCCCACCCGAGAAGGAGAGTTTGGTTCGCGGGTTCCGTTGGGTTTCGGTCTAAAAAAGGATCAATTGCTTCCGAAATTGCTTTGGCAACGACAGGTTTCGGAAGAACCGGCCCGGTATGTACAAACCCAAATTTGCCAACGACTGGCAGGAAAATATGTTGGGCTTAACTCGCTTCCGCGGGGTTCGGGTGTTTTTCGCACAAAGAAAAACATTCCAGGGCACTTGGTTCCGGGGAAAATGTCCTGCTCCGGAACCGATCCCGGTTCGATGCCGTTAAAATAGTTGGGGCATTAAAATTACAACCAATCGCGAGAGAAGTGACAACGAGTGGGGTGTAATTGAGGCGACGGGTGAGCGGACGACCCAAGTGAAAAGCCTTGTCAACCGTTTCCCAACAGCGGCGCTTCCGGTTTCCCAAGATTTTGGTCTGTTTTTCTCACCCTCTTCCGGTGGAAAGTTCCTTAGAACTCGAGAAAGATCCAGGGCTTGCAACGGTTTGGGTGTCTGTGTGTCCTTGTGTGTGTGTGTGTGTCAGTGTGCAAGGTTGGTTTGAAATTTAATTTACCGAATTCAGCGAAGTCATTCGGGCGAAACATTGTAAGTATGTATTTAAGTCCTACCCGACCCACGGGGTTTTTTGGGCTAAAACCGAATTCATCACCCAGCGCAACCCCTTTCGGGGAAAATGGCCTGTATCGTGCTTGTTTGCACCCGCCACAGTGCATTAGCTTTAGGACGAGCGAGCGAGCGAGCGAGCGAGTTTTCCTTTCCGTTCCGATCGTTAAAGTACCGGGAAAACTGAAAGCAAAATTGGGAACGCCACCATGGTTGGCACTTTCGCCTTTGACCCTCAAGCGGAGCAGGGAAATCGTGGAAATTTGCAAGAAAAAGCGGGCAAGACAAGGTTGCTAGTCGATGCCGAAAGACTTTCCCGAACTGCTTGCCTTCACTCAGGGAGGCACCACCACGGGTTGAAAGGTGGAACTTTTGCCCGGGTTCAGTTTGTATTTTATACTCAATCGAAACATCGCTTCGAACTCCGACGTTTCCGGAGCATAACGATGGGTCCGTCTAAGAGTGGGAAGCCCAGACGGCAAAACGCTAGCTTGCATTCGAATCATCATCATCATCATCATCATCATTCAACGGGATGGTATTCCACGTTGCATCCGGAAACCTTGGCTACGGTCGGCAAAATAGTTTCACTGTTTGATTTGGTTAAAAACTTTGATTTCCCCACCCGAAGCAACCATGGCGAAGGGAAGGGAAAATCGTGGCAGGATTCAAGAAAGTCCTGATTCGAGCTCGGTTTTCGGTGAATGGCATTCCTCCGCTTGGATACAGTTTACAGTGTACCGGTTTTCCAGTTGGAAAATCGCCTTTCCCCGAAAAAGTGAGTCATGGGAACGCGTGAGGGCTAACGGGGAAAACATGGTAGTGGCAGAAGTTTGTGTTCGGGAGAATTTGCACGTAACACGCTCTGATTTCGTGCCACCCTCAAAATGCAACATTCAATTGCCGGTTTGTGAAGCTTAACACTTATCGAGCACTGATTCGAACTAAACGTATGAACGTGTGGAAAGATAAGGTCGAGCAACTTTCTTTTGGACAACAGTTTGCCGAAAGTTGATGTTGATGTTGATTGTTTGGTCAGACGAAATGACGCTTGTTTCGTTCAGTTAACGGTTTTATAGCGTAAGTAAGAGTGAAACTTTTCTAACATGACTCGAATGATATTTTAAGTAGGAGAAAGTACCGCATGTGCGTGCATTTTACTGATCCTTTAAATTGGAAATAATCATGTGAAACTGAAAAATAACAGTGGCATCCAAGTAATGACGTGTATATGAATTAGAGACATAAGATTAACCGTGGTATGCGTTTAAACTTTCCTTACATCTTTAATACCTGAAATTTTATTCAATTCTGAATGATTCATTAATTTAATAATCATTTAACATACACACCATTTTCGAGTCCACCTAAATAACTGCCAGTGGCCTCTATTGAACCACAAAACCTAGGTAAACATTTCATATGTGACATTTGACGTTCAACTGAATCCGTGAGACCGTACTAAATATATGCCAATCGTTACTAAAAGTTTGCTACCCAAACGAGTATTTATACTGCCAGGTTCGTCAATTTCGACGACATGTGGTGAAAAACAAAGTATAGGAGAATAACAAATGCTGGATAGTAATAGTGTGTGAAGTGCATATTTAGAGCTTTTACAACAAGTTTGTATATGCAAATTAGTTTCTACGCAATCAGAAAACAAAATTATAGTTTTTATCAGCAACCATGTCCGAAGAAGTTTTTTCACGTCCGAAAACCGCCAAGCAACGAAGACCGAGAGCGCTCTGGGCAATTACTTTCGTTTTACGTAAATTTCATCAACAGCACTGTGATGGTACCAAAACGATGTATTTGATTATTGACATGATTTCACAGCATAGCACCGTTTAAGTTTGAGTTGGTTATCTTGAACACTATACGAAGCATTTCTAATGTTTATTAAGGGATGCTCTATCCTTATCCTATCCTGTATAGGATTGTTTTATTTTACTTGTATTATATTTAAATAGAATAATTTAAGAATGTTCCTTCAATTTGATCCATTGATACTTCGTGCAAAAGGATGTCATTTCTGCTTTTGATCTTATGGAATTATTCTACTCCATGTAAACATTGTAAAAATCTCTATGAAGTGTCTTGAATAAAATGTCTTTGAAACGCCGTTTTCATATCAAATCGTATTGTATGATTCACGTCACTTATTCCTCACAAGCGATGGGTTAAATAATTCTCCGTACACCCCTTTAAAGCTCGTTTCAAAGGGACTTTCGTGAAGTGTACTTCACTCGTCAAAGCAGGATACCGCTAAGTGGTCGGCACGAAACATGAGTCGCTGTAGCGTGCGCCCGCTGAACATCAAGAATCAACCAAGTGAGCAATTTTCAAACCTGTCATCTTCTGGCTGGCTACAAGTGGCCACCCGATGCCGATTCGTTTCTCGCAAATCTTATAGCAGACAAGCCCGGGAGCGGGAAAATCTCTGCTGCCCGGGACTGTCGACAGGCGAACCGGTTACATGTGAGCCGTTGTGCGGCTTAAACGAGTGGGATTATAAATGCGACCATAATTCTTTATTTGGGAATTGGATTATATCGGTCGCTTTTGAAGGCGAAGATTTAAGATCGCCTCCGTGGTTCGCCTTTCATCTTCGATGCGCCTTGCGCGAGTGTGTGTGTGTGTCCAAGCCGAATCGTCGTCGTCAACAAACCTTTGCTAGGTATTACTGTCAATTTGGGAACGATTTTTAAAAGCCGGGGATCGTTTCTGTTCGTTAAGATATCGAAAGTTTGCACGTGGAGCGAGAGAAGGCCTTCGTGTAGCGAATTGACGAGCAAAAACTAAAGCTTCCACCTTCTTTTTTTCGGGACTGCGATGTCGGTAATCGATCGCCGGGGGATATATGTGTTGGAGGTAGCAGGGAAAACATCCTTAAGAAGCGTGGTTCTAGGAAAACGAACGGATCCTGGAGCTTCTGCTTTGCCTTGAGAAAGTAGAGCGAGGCAAAGAATGGAAGATAAAAAAAAACACCATCTCAAACCTCTCTGTCGCTGGAAGGAAAAGCTAAATCCGGGTACGGAACTCCTTTGGAGTAGATGTCGTGTGCAGAAAACCCACTTCCGGCAGCGTTTTGGTGAAGCCGGTAGAAGAAAAAGATGATTTTTGACAAAAATCGGAAAGGATGCGTCAAAAGGTGGAAGAGGCTGAGGCTGGACAAATCAGTTTTTTGGTAATCGGATTGCTACCTCGTTCTCCCGTCCCACCGTTGCCCGGAAAGGCAATGCCAAGTCGGTGGAAAATTGTGTTCCAGGAAAGAAAATGAACCGAGTAACAAGGGAAAGAGCGAATAAAGCACAACGAAGTTCGTAACTCAGGAGTTCTTCGTTCTTCATGCCGCCGTTCAAGGACGAACACGACGATTTTTGGCAGGAACGCCTTTTCACGACGATTCGATCGTCGTTCATGGTGGCCATGGGAAAAACCTCAAAAGAATGACGAAAGAATTGGAAGGTGGCAGGAGTCCTGGAAACATGGCAAAGGAAAGTAAGGCATAGCCCCAAAAGTTCCTTCCGAACCGGTTCACTGTATATCCTCTTATGATTTCGGTCCCTATTCGCTTCAAGCATCCTTCTTTGTCCTGGCAGTAGGCAAGATGAGTTACGAGGTGTGGAAGGTAGAGCCGGAGGAAGGAAGCAGATAAGTTTTAACGATGGGACAAGATTTGACAGGAACGATTTCGATAGAGTGCGCTAACGAATCGACAAGCGAAAGGGAGGAATAATCGAACGGCAACTCCTCCCTCCTCATCGGGAACGCCATCGGACTTACACTTTCGGCCTCTCGATTGTATAACCTATACATATTCGTTTTTTGCTAGTTTTCCCCCGTTCGGGCTGACTTTTCGCCGTAGGTGATGTAAGTGTGGTCCAACAAGGGTTCCACCAAACATCCGGCTCCACTACTTTTTTTTATTTTTTCCCTCTCTCGAAGGTGCAGCGAAATCGAGGATGAAAAATGAAGTTGATTGGCGGTTGTTTTCTAGTATTTTTCCCTGGAAAGCGGCAAAGTGGGCCAATTTTATAAGCTGCTCCATTTGACCATTCGACCATGCGGGTCATGGGATAGGAAAGCGATCGGGAAAACATTTTTCATGGATGAAGCGAGCATGGAGTAAGTTCAACAGATCAGCAGCACTTTGACCCGGTTTGGATTGGCATTGATTTTTCTCTGTTCAAGGACTTTAGCAGGCAATTATATTGAAAAATCGTTGCCATGACCGTAAGCGTTTAATTCATACACTCATTTTTATAAAGCATATATAATTCAATATAATGAAAATCGGCTTGGAAAATATTGAAGTAAATAAAAGTAACTTTTTAATAGTAAAATAGACCTTAAGACAGAAAAAACTGCGATTATTTTTTAGGTAAATTTAAAAAAATCCAGAGAATTGATAAAACGGTTGTTTAGTTAAGGAATTTGTTTTTACAACGAATTTCTCCTTCAAACGTTCCTTGAATAAGCTTGCCTCTCATGTAATTCAATGCTCAAAAACATATAACCTTTACAACATAATTTCGAAATAATGACTCTACGTAAAGGTCTTAAAAACTGAGCAGATTTAAGCTTATAAATTCATTTTGCCTAATTTTCTTTACAACCAGAACCTATCAAAATTGAAATTATTTGCGTGGTGTTTAACCTTCTTCACCTTCTTCTGTTTTACTACCTTCCTCCATGAACGTAATGTTTAAGTCCGCCAACAAATAAATAAAAAAAAAAAATAAATTTTAGGAAAGTCTTGACGAGCCACAATTATTTTTAAATCCTTGAAAATAATACACTTAAATGTACGCTCAAAATCAGTGCGGAACAGTTTGAATAGATGCTTGCGAATATTCCATTCGCTCGTGAATTGTTTTGCACTGACCGTGAAAATAAATACCACGAGCTGGTAGCAAGGCACACAAGGTACTAAATTAGGGGAAAAAACGTTTTTCCACTTCAGAGCTCTCTTTTTCACTTGAAATCGTTTTCCCAGGCAAGAAATGACCGATGGAAAGCGAAAGACCTCGATCGATGGTCGAGGGGCGAAAGATAATTATGATGGAAAAGAACCAACGAGCGAATGAAAGAACGAACGCACGGACGTCTAATGATGGTGTTTTGTAGGAAAGTTGTTTAAGCAAGTGGAAATGAATGTTGTGCTGCTTCGTCGAGGTTGACTTTTAACCAGCATAAAATTTGACTACCATTCCTTTTTTCTCCACCCTCCTGTTTAAGGTCCACCGAACATCCTGAGCTTCTTTCTAAATATTCTTTATGTCACGCATCGATCCACAGGGATCGATTTTCCACCCAAAAAACGAGGCTTCAGCTGGCCTACAGCGGAAACGACGGCCGTAGCGGAAGCGGAAAAGCTGACTGAGCCACCCCACGGCGTGGGCTCAAGAGGTCGCCCGTTCAAGACGCTTTCGTTTCGATGATTAAATACGGATGAGTTGACGGTGGAGGCAGCTTTGGTTCGCGAAATGATTTCCTCCCAGCGGGTTCCGGTGTTACAGCAGCGCTCGTCATTGTTCCAGACTCCTTTCCGCTGGGTCGAGCCCAAGTCGAACGGCTCGCAACTTTATGGAGTGAAATAATCACTGGCGTAATTGAAATTGCCAGCAGAAAAACGGGCCCACCATCAGCAGGCACCAAACTCCCAAATGTTGTATTGGAGGACGGGTTTTTGTTTGCGCGGGAACCAACGGAAAGCAAACGTCAGTCGTCGTCTTCGTCGACCAAAACTGGGGGCACGGCTGGGGTTTCACTCGGTCTATCGTTTTCGAGAAATCAATCCATAATTTCCTTCGTACGATGCGGGCCACGGTTTTTCACCGACGATAGCTTTCTTTTCCTAAAATACGCCGGTGCTACGGCCGAAGAGAAACTTCTCGCCGTAGGCATTTGGGAAAATCGATATGGAGGCTTCGCGTGAGTGCAGAAAGAAAATTAGAGCCGAAAGGAATGCTTAAGTCGGTGCCACAAATCAGTCCTATAAATTGTAGGGATTTGGGTTTCAATAAATTCAGCTCTGATTTTATCGGCACTGGTTTTAGTGTAAATTAATGATACAAACAAATAGAGAGGGTAAAAGACTTTTGATCAAATATGGTTGTCGTACAGTACATCTTAAAATTTATGATGTTTTTTAGAGATTTTCAAAATTTTCAGAGCCCATCCTTGTTTTTGATTGTTTTAAGCTGTTCTTTGTTTTAGTGATGATATATTGAAAATATAGTATTAATTTTTCTTAGTTAAAATACATAAATTGTAATAGAGACTGCCATCAGATCTACTGTCGTCAATCCATTTTGTTTGGCCTTTTTTTTTAAAGGCATCCTTCATTGTAACGACATAAAATAGATTGCGATCTAAATCCTGACGGATTTCTGCGAAGCCGAAATGTGAATGAATTCCGAACGAACGAACATGTTGCGACCCCGTTCAGAACTCGGGCACAACAAATTAGCAAACAATGGCGGCCGAAAATTTGTCGCAACCATCTCACGAGCTCGTCTTATTACGTCAAAGCAGCCGACCGGACCGGACCGATGCCAAGAGCATATAATTAAATCGTTGCGCGGTCCGTTAGCGATGTTAGTTACCGACACCGACGACGTCAGAACGCTTGGCAAGCGACACAACGGTCGTTTCCCTGCGCGGCCCTTGCCATTTGCACTTTAATATTTCCCCATCGCACCATCGGAAAACCGCGCCCTCGTCGGCAGTAGTCGGTTGAAAATTCATAAAACATCAACCCCGGACAACATGGGAGGACATCTCGCCGTGGCGTGTAGCTGGGTTCGCCCTTCAGGTGAACCATGTGGTGTTTGAATTGATTATTCTTCACTTGTTCCGTCAGTAGGGCGCGCAATACGTCACCACGAGTCGTGCCACCCTATGGGGGGGTCCCCGTACTCGGGAAAACGGTGTCCGAGCGGTGAAGTCAACCGAGGCAACGATGACGTAAAGGTGAATTTAATATCGTTCACTCAACGCACGTGACAGTTTGCGGCATGGTGTACTAAGGTTTTTCTTGTTTTTTGTTCGTTCAATTCGTTTTCCCCTCCCCAAAAATTTTCGTTTGGCAAACGGACAACACTAGACTGTCACTCACGCAGTCATCAGGTAGCACCTGACGAATCGTTTGCGATCCGTTTCGTGTGTCAGCATCGTTAGCCTGTGGTGTGCGCCTAGTTATGTCTTCTCCGTTGGTCTTCCGAAACACACTGGCCTTTTGTTATTGTTTTCTTTGAGAGAAATTGCGGTGCCCGTAATGCCGTAAAGAATAGCTCTGGTGGTCGTTTGCGTGCGCGGTCATTCCTTCGAAGCGTCATGGCCCTTTAGTGATTCAGATGAAGTAGAGAAAAACAAAGGAGCGAAAAACTGCCAGTAACGATCTGTCACAAGCGCTGCGTATTTCATCGCGTACCTTCTCCGACACACATAAACGCACGTCTTTCAAGGAACAATAAGTTGCAGGAAAATGGCACCCGGGAAAAGCCGGTCCAACGCAACACGGACTGGCACGTGTTGAGCCAATCGTAGCGCGAAAGGAGCTTGACTTGAGGGAGCTTTTTTCTTCGGTCCGTGCCACTTCCGCGTAAGGATGAGTGACATTCGGGGGGGCAGGCTTGTGAAGAAATAAAATATGAATACCAACCGGTGCCATCAACTGTCAACATCAAACGAACCACTCAAAGCCAACCGAGGGACGAGACTTTCTCACCTTTCGGAAGGTAAAGTAGATCAGTGGCGTCTTTCTTTTCTTTTTCTTTTCGGTGTTCCTGACTTGACCGAGCAAACGACAGAAATTCTGCTGCTTGAGTTTTCCCTACGTGACGCACCATACAGTCTCCAATTTCACGCGAAGCAATCCTGAACAAGGTGTCTTTCGAGTGGAGCGTCTGAGGCTGCGGGTTTTGAAACTAATTCGCCTCTAACCGTGCGCTTACCTCAAGCGTATGCGATGTGTCATCGGAAACGCCGTGGACGCTTCCACGGTGAAGGTGTGTCCTCCGCCACCGCCGCCACTGCGCCGGGAATGCCATTTTCCCGACGAGTATGCCTGTCACATTATAAACGCGCTCGTTTGGCTCGCTGTCAGTCAATGACGTGCCGCAGCGTGTCGATGGAGGCGCCTCATGATTTAACGTCGAACGGTTCACACTTTCGTACGTGGCTGCCACTTCGGGCTGTCTGTTCGTTTTTGGATGCGGGTTCGTAAGGAATGTTGCATAAAGTGTGTTCATATCGAGTTCCCGGGAGGATGAGTCTTCCAACGGTTTAAGTAATTTCTTGAAATTGCAACCTAGGTTTCAGAGTAATTTCTTTGAAATACAGATTTCAGAGAAACATGAGTTTCTGAGAAGGCAAAGTGAATTTCAATTATGGTTCCAATTATGATTCTGAGATAAGGAAACATCTGATAATAATAATATATTCCTGTTTTATAGAAATAGTCAAAATTTAACATGAACAATTCTCTATGTAATTTCAGATGAACACATTTTTTATTTATGATCAAGCAAATTCAAAGTTTCAGCAGTATACGTACGATTGAATAGGTTTCCCTTACCAAGTTGTATTTGAACAAGTTTCAAATCAGAAAGCAACAATAGCAAAGGAATATAGCAAATAAAATTGCTAAAATATTCTAACAATGCATTCACTAAAAATACAATCTTAATCTCCTTTTTCGTGCACATTTGAGGTCAACATTTCTATATACTCAAAATTGCCATATGCAAACTTAACCTATTCCGGCCAAACCTTTTGGCTAACAATATCCTTCGATATATTTTTAGGAATTTGGTTTCAATTAAGTTGCGTTCGTTAAAATTCAATAATCATTCCGATAACCCTATCTGGTGTGTACTTAATGACTGTAAATCATTAACAGGAAATAAAAAGAAGGCTGGTGTTATTACTCTTTTCTTTACTTGATCCACATCGAATCTCGGGAATCATCGAGTTATTGAATCGTTTTGTCTTTCTCCTGTTAAATAATGGTAACCGCCAGTCGGGCGTTGGTGGTTAAGCAGAGTTCCAATAATGCACATGATGTAATACCCTTTGTACACCTTTAAAGGTGTGAAGTATGATGTGTACACCGAGCTCTTTCCAACTTCTTGGAAAGGAAGCCATCGGCAAAGATCAAAGGGATGCCAGAGAGGATCCGAGAAGCAGCGCTACTGTCAAACCTGAATGGAATGATGTGGTTTTGTGGGGCTTTCAGTACATCTTTCCCAGAGTGCAGCACTTCGGGGAATAACCGAGGAACAGCGTAAGTACAGTGTCGGCCATCGATCGTTCTCCGTACACGAGAGCAGTGAAGTTTATCGAAGACCTTTCCTGCGAAATGCGATTGAAAGTATTGATTTCGACAAGAAACGGTATCGATTGGTATATAGCCGGGCAAAAGACGTTGCAGCACACTAACGACCACTTCATCTTTGTTTACTTTTGCTGGCCACCCGCAACGCCCACTGGAAAATGGAGTGGGATGTGTACCGATAAGCTCATCCTTAATTCAGTCAATAATCCGAAGTTCAATAAATCAGACAAAGTTTTCGCAGGGGTGAAACTGATAACGGAAGTGGTATCGTTTTTCTTCTCTCCCCCCGTTTTCCTCCTCTCGTAGTTTCGCTTGTCTGCTGCAATCTATTAGTAGGGATTACCTCGTACCCGCCAGGGTTTCCACCCCTTAAACGCTCGAGACCCCGGACTCCATTTTCCTTTGGCAACACAATGTTTGCTTGCAGCTTTGTTTCGGGGAGAAATCGTTGGTAAACAATAGCGGGTCGAGTCGAAAGTAAACCACCTCTCCCACCGGCCGACTTCCCTCATTCTCGGGCTGGGTCAACCTGGTGGAAATCCGGTGCTATAGGGGGGTTTTTCCAAGCAAAACGAGCTGGGGCTTTGTTACATTGTCGGATTGTCTGTCCCCGGGGGCTATTAAATGCACATCAAGCGTACCGGAGCGAAGACGAAACCTCGAAATCGAAACGAATCAGTTGTTTCCGTTAAACTTTCACCCATCGCCCCTTATAGCCCCCTCGTGGCACCCAAACCGAACGCGTGCAACCAACCCACCACCATACGAACGCATGGAAAAACGCATTTCCCTTCGGGGGAAAATGCCCTGCAGACGGATGGCAAAAGGTTTTTCTTCATTCGGCATCGACTCGACTGCTGCTGCCGATGGTGAGGTGCGCGCTTCTAGTGCTTCCATTTCCGGTTCGAAGGAAGCGGGAACCGTGCCTTTATCGGAAACGTATCGTATTGCGGATTTAGTTTGACTATTACACAATGTTGCGCTTTATTTATGGCAACATTTTATCTTTCCTTCGTGCAATCATTTGAGCAGGATGTGCATGGAGCATATGAGGGGGAAAATAAAGATTGCACAACGGAATTGTACTGAAGAAACGTCATGTGGGTTTGTAGCTTACTTTAATACTGTTTGAAGGTTTTTAATTTGAGTTTCACAATTAATTTTAATTGGTCGCCAAGTGTGTTGGTTGTTTTAAATCCTAAAATCCTTTCAACAAGTTGTTTCAATATTTATTGATGATTTTTCTGATAATTCAAAGCATCTGATGTTTGTCCTTTACTTTGATTCCGTTCGAAATAGAATTTGGAATTTTAGACATGTTATTTTGACATAATATAGTCAAAGTGACAGGTATATACGAGTCTTCTTCAATATATAATTCTGTACAATCAATCTCGTCCAATATCCTTACCGTCAATATTTCATCATTTTTATTCCCAGAAATAGACTGGGAAATCCAATATACTCCTTTCTATCCTCCAGGGGCTGCTTGTTTCGATTTAGCGCTGCATGCGGACGAGTTTTCCCGCTCAGGCAGAAGTCGATAATGCACTTCCTTTCCAACAAATATCCTTCGCAAAGTCGAAGGCCAAATGCATCGCACCGTATTCTCGTGTTTCCTTGCTTGGGACTGTCTTGTTTGCCAACGAGACCAAGATCAATCGATCGCACAGGAGCATTGGCGGTACGCGTTTTCTCTAAATGGAGCGCATTGGAAGTTCCCGTTTGTTCCACGTACAGTTTAGCGCCGGGGATGTAATAGGAGCGAGGCCGAGTCGACGAATATTGTGTTTGCTCGCAGTGGATTTATTTCTTGCACATCCGGGAAAGGCGAAAGGCGGGTTAGTTTATTCGTTTCTTTTATTTAGAAACTCGCGTCTCCCATCCTGCTCGCATTTGGTACGGAGTGTTTTCTTCTGCCCCCGGAACGCTTTGAAAGGCGAAAGAGGTTCACTTGGTGCCCAAGACAACAGCATACCCGTATCATCCACTGTCTTTCCGTTCCGGTTTTCCCGTGCCCGAGGTTATCCCGAGTGTCTTCCTTCGAACGCGCGCCAGCAGCTTCTCAAACAATGTCAGGATTGAAGAACGGTCTTCGCTATTTGCCATCCGGAAGCCATCACTCGCACCGGAAGCACAAGCAGGAAGGATCCGAACCGGGCGGAAAGGCGCGGTCCCATCCTTAGCATCGGGGAAAGCGTAAATTTATGTTCGGCAACAATATAACGACATAAAACATTACCCAAGGCGTCCATGTGCTATGACCACCCTGGAGTGGGTGGTGGTGAATCCATCTCCAAAACCCGGCGGAAGGAAACGGAAACTCTTCCTCTGAGGCATTTCTAGGACCGTGCGTTGTGTGAGAATGTGAGAGGCGGGGAAAATGTGGAATGTGCCTATGCACCCCGTGCTTGAAGCACTGGATGTAGAAAGCATAAGCGGTGGCACGAAAGGGAGCGACATCCGGACCCGGAATCTAGTTCAATCGGACGGACCGTGGTATGGACACAGGAAGGAAGACAAATTTAATATATCTTTCATTAAATGTCGACTGCAATCTAGTTTGCGGGTAGTTGATGGAAAAGGAAATGATGACTTTCCTGGCTGTGATTGACTCCGGGCGAAGGGAGTTCATTCTCTTGGACACTTTTGATCCCTGACCAAAGGATGTCTTTTTCTTCCACTCGTTGGTGTCGTCGAGAAAACCCGGAAACGAGCTTAGGATGTGTTTCTGTGCACTTGTCACACTCGTAAATCTGTTTATAGGACTTCTGATCTATTTATAGACATTCAGTGCTTTGTGGAAAGTCATTGCCGTTAGAGTTGTGCTGTGAAGAAGCATTGTTAACATCTTCTTGAGATGGAAAATAGGACTTTTTATAGTTTGAAGACTTGATTTTCACAAAGCTTTATTTTATGTTAGTGAAAATGAAGTCTTATGCGTTTGCATAAATATTTATTAAAGTTTTGATCAAACGAAACATTAATAGTTTAATTCATTTGAATAATTGAGTTCAACATTCAAATTATTTTTGAGCTAAGTTTTCATATGGAAAGCTATTCTTACCAATTGCCGTTTAATTCAGGCGCAAAAAGATAGCTATGCTTTTTCACCATTTCTTGTGATTTCATATCGCTATCAATGCTTCTATCCGATACTTAATGCAGTTGTTTTAAATTTTTTTTAATTTTGAATGCGTCTTCACAACAACAATGATCAAATCTCTTCATAATCTGAGCTAGATGCTCGATATATAGTTGTGGATATAGTTGTGGACCGTAAGTTAATCTGGAAGAACTGTGTTTGTGAAATTCCTTTAAGAAAAATTTATAAGCGAAAATCTTATGCCTAAGCGAAAATGGGTGAAAAAATTTTTATTTTATTTGTTTCGTTTTTAGTAAAATAAGGAAAAATTAAGGCAACAACTTCCAGTGGGCGAAATCAGTTGATACAATAGTTGATTGCTACCAAGCATGATTCGTGCAAATACCAGAGAGCAAAAGTTCGAGTATTCCCATGCCACAAGATCATTCAGATTTTCCATTAAGCTGCCTAGAATTCTTGGAAACCGTAACTCTCTGCTGCGTGCGCTTTTGTTGTTAGCTATTTTCATTCCCCCGTACTTTTTCTTTGAACACTTAGTTTGTGCTAGCCCACGCAAACATTCTCCAACCGGCTCAGCCAGCAGAATCGATACTTTTCGTGGCCTGCCCGTTCATTTACAGCGCGCCTTCGACATTCTTTGCCGACATTTTCCAGCCCAAACGGATTAAGTTCGCCGGGCGATCGGAAGGGCACTTTGTTAAGGCTTCGACAAAAGTTTCCAACCGTGCGCTTTGAAGTCTTCTGAACGGATGCTCTGATTTGCAAGATCCGAAAAGTTCGCTGGAAGGAATTCGACGGTCGTGTATCACGCTTAATCGATTTACGTTTCGTCGGCGTGGTGGAAAGTATCAATTTCATTGAAAGACCCGAACCGGGCCGGCGGACGAAGGATTTCACCGAACTTCGTAATGAGATTATGTGCCAATCGTGCGGGTTGTAATGATCATTAAAATTTATTGGTATTTATTATGGTACGATTATCAGCTCCACGCTGGATGGTACTAATAATTTCCTAGAAATTGAACATTTCGGAAATCGTAATAATCAATGGGAATGAATTTCTTTTCCGAGTAAAATTTTCCATTGATGATTCATGCAGACGATCCGAATATTGTGTTGACGTCATTATGGGATTCTTTGTTGTGTCTTGGAATAATAATGTGTAGGTTTTTCTTATCTTCAATCGATACATATCCTTATTATGTTTCGTTGCTTATTTTTTTTTGAATTCTAAAAGAACTTCTCTTTTCTTAAAGCCTTCACTGCAAGCAACAGAACTTTTTCGCACTTTAAGATGAAAATGGTTCGTAGAACCGGTCCCCACGGGAAGAGATGAAAAGTCATACCCACGTCGCGACCTCTGCCCGAAGTGGTTCGATTCGTGCCAAAAGTTTGCACCGTTCGCCTCGAACTCCTTTCGCCCGGTTTTGCTGCTTTATATTCATTTTCCTAAGGCGCCCCAAAACTTGGTTGGAAAGATGGAGCGCAAAAGAATTGGTGAAAAAGGAAATCATTTAAATTCAACAAATTATCAATTCACCGAAACGAAAAAGGCCCGGAGAGGGGAGGATTTTCCACTTGAGGGAGACTTTTCCCTACTGAGCCGACGGTTTAACAAGCCAGACAGTTTGACAATCGCTTTGACAACCGGCAATAATTTCGCCACAGAAGACACGATTGTAATGCAATTTGAGAAGGTTATTGTACGAAAGCAACAGATATTCGAAAAGGAATTTTAAAATTCTGGTTAACGTATGCATTAAAAAAAATAGACAAATTTTCATCGACGATAAGAAAAAAGTTCACCAAGCTAATTGAATGAAGTAAATTTTATTGTAAAGTTGCATCACTTAAGTACTTAAAAAAAAAATTTTGACGGTCAGTAAGGCGGCCATACGATACTTGGTCGAAACTTTAGCCATAGCCGACAAAACCAATCGTGTATGGATGTTTTTCAGTAGTTGTGTGGCCTACATGACCACCTGCTGCTCCACTTGGGCTTTAAATTGTTGTATAGATCCTACGTTTAAGATTTATCAAGGTTTTATCAGTTGGAAGTGGTTGAGGGACGTAGATAGGGTTATTTGTGCTGGAATCGATTATGATATTTGACCGAATTTCGTGATTTTCCGAGCACATGTCTTACAGGAGCTTCGAGCAGGTTTGTTTAAGTGACTGGCCTCGATCGCGTCATCTGAATAACAATCTCCATCTTTTCTAAGTTTTTCTTAACTATTTGGCCGGTTGAAGCGATATTTTCATCCAAAAAACGGAATGATTAGGCCATTTTTCGTTATGCCTGTCGTTACGGCCTCAGGTGTCATTTGGGGTCTCGCAGCACAGTCAGTGGCCGGACCAAGGCTTCCAAATGATTTTTCAACCTGTCTCCATAAGTGACAAAATATTTAAAAATTCATATCAGCTGAATTCGGTGGACAAGAAATGTCTAACAAAATCAAACAAGTTCGTTCCACGATAATGCTGAAATTTGTTACACGTTATCAAACGAAGACGGTTTGCTGTTTTGGCTACCGCGGATTCAATTTTAATGATAAAGTTTTCAAACATGGTCTGAATTTAAAAGAAATGCTACTCTTCATGTTACATTCAACTGGAAGTTGCTAGCGTTTTCCGTTTTTGCAGAAAAAATCGTTAAAATTTGTCTATTTTTTTAATGCATACGTTAGAAAAGTTTTCGACAAAAAGTGGGAACCTTTTTCGACAATACGAGGTTAGGCTGAAACATTGCTTACAAAACGAAACTTATTTATTGAATTACTTACCTTCTAATGCAGCTTTCGTTGAAGTTCTTCTCGTTACCACTCGGTTAAATCCAGTTCTCGACGATAAATCGTCCTTTCCTGTGTTCGCACCGGGAAGCGGGAAAGCTTTCTTATCTTCCACCGTGACGTGCATGAATCATTTGAGTATTGTTTCCTTTCTCGGTTGAAGTCGCCCTTTCTGGGATTGGCCGTTCGCAGCGCAAAAGGTAATTTATCAACGAATATGATTTTTAATTTCACCCCCCGCGCGATGGCCTTCAAGGTTCCTAACGACCGTTCACCGGGAGCAGACGTTTCCGTGGGCTGCGGGAAACCTCACCGCGGGAAAATTAAAAGCTCGCGCCCACAAATACACCATCCAGGGTAACCCAGTGTTACCCTCACGCGTTCGGTCGGTTGGCGGCTGGTTGTTTTCCCCGAAAAGCAATTTATTTTTCTTTATCAGGTAGTCGAGCTTTGGGCCGCACGAAAGCGAAAGGAAATGGGCATGCCCGTGTTGAAACGCGATGCGAGCGGAACGATAAGTGCGCTCCGGGAAGGAAGTTTCGCCGGTGAAGGACTCGGGAGAAAGAAATAAAAATCACCTTTCACAAGCAATTCGCGATGTGCCGTGAAAATTAAGAAAACAAAAAAAACATGAAAAAACGCAACGTACGGTAAATATGTGCGGCTTTCGGGGCGGTGGTGATGGTGGCGGATCCCCAGGAACGGCTCTACCTTCCACCTTCTATCTAAGATCTTTCACTTAATAATCACTTATCATTACACCGTGTCGGGTAATTTAACTTGGGCTGCTTCATCCCTTTTACGCTTGGGAAAACTTCCTCTTCGCCCTTTCTTCTTTATCGCTCTTCTAATTTCCTTTCCAGCGTCAGGAAGGAACCGGGCCACACATTTCTTTCACATAACAGAGCGATAAACTTTTTTGCCGACACACGGCTTGCAGCACATACGCACGCTGGAACGATTTCGCAACAGTGGAAATTTAAATTTAAATTTACACCAAATTTATTCTAATTTAAATTCCTGCAGCCAACTTGCAGAGAAAAACTGTGGAACGTATATCATAACGGTGTACTGCGCACTTGCACTTGGGTTTTAGAGTGTTTTTGGTTTTACTTGTTCGTCAATTCCAGAAAATCCTGCGAAATAAAACAGAAAAAAATGCGCCTTAGGTTATGCAATTGAGATGATGTTTAATGAAGTGTTGGGAGATTTAAATGTTTGATTTTAAAACTAGATATTAAAAAACACAAAACATAAATGAACATATTTTACTTTTCAAAACTAAACAAGCATACATCAAAATCGTTTTCCAAAATGCACATTGTTTGCCCTGATTTTCGATTTCGGATTTTTCCAGATTTCCTATTCAATATATGCTACTTTCAACCGCAATGAATATTCATAAATGTATCCATCGGTCCTTTTTGGATACATTTTCATAACCATCACGTGTGTGGGTGTGTGTCATTGAGTGCGTGTTCAATTCTGCTCTATTTTCCCCGCCGTCATATTTCCCTTTTCTTCAAGAATCAAGTTTTTGCTTTATGATTTTTTTCGTTCCCGGCCAACACATTCGTAATACGCTCCAGAAAGAATAGAAGGTCGCTTCCCATCCCTCCTACGAAAAAGGGTCGGAAAAAGGATGTGGCCGTCTTCTGAACGTTTTTCCATCCTTTTCAGCGTTGGGGGTCGTTCTATTTGGCAGAGATTGAATGCAGTCGAGTGGTTCGCTGCAGATATCAAAACCTCCGGACGTTGTTGTACATTATTTAAACACGTTTCCCCATCGGTTTGGTGCTTTTACGAGTGCGAAAAACATTCACACAGATAGTCGTGGATGGAACGGTTTCGCTCTGGGCAGCGGGAAATTGAGTGAATATATATTTTTTCCACCCTTCGGTTTGGTGTTTAAGTTCCAGCTGTACTTGTTATGCGCGAGATTTCGTTCGCTTTCCCGAGAATGTTTGCGACAACACCTTGCTGTGACAGCATCGTCCTAGTGGTGGTCATATGTGTGAAGATGATGGCGGTGATTTGGGCAAATGTGGAAAGTGGACCGCAATTATTTAGTACATTTCCCTACATTTTCAACTTTTTTCTCCATGAATCAACGCTAGCAGAAGAAGAACAATAGTCCAAAAATGTGGATATGTATTCTGCACGATGCCATTACCCAGGAAGCATCGTTTTTATCTTGAACATTACAGCCATAACATCAGTACACTCGCGTCTCCGCGATTTGTCTGACATGAACCGGTTTTTTTTCTCGAGCTTTCTGTTATTTTTCTTTCCCCACGGGGAAAGCGAAGTACTTGATTTGTGCCTCGGTTGTGTAGGTACGTCTGCTAGCTTTTGACTATCCTCATAAGAATGGGAAGATTCATCATCGTACGGTTTTTGCAATGGAATTCCCCGGAGGAAAAGGTGAAATCTCGCATGAGTGGAGCATTTGTTCTAGTAAGGGAAGGTTTTTATTTCTCTCCAATAGCGCTCGGTTCAACCATGTGTATTCGCGTGTTTTAGTTACGGTGTCAGATGCAGCCGTGTACAGCTTTTGCCGAAAGCAAACAGACAATTTTACATCTGTTAAGAGCACATGCGAATGTCATAAGTTGGAATGTAACAGAATAAAGATAAAAAAACAGAGCTAGGATTGAAACAACGCATGAAATTGAGAAAAATAAGTAATAACGTCACGTATAAAACATTTCAAAATAAATCATTTTTGCATCATTTTAACATCTTGTCTCCCACACATGTATTGTTTCGAACATATGTTGAGTACAATCATTTAAAAAATTGATAAAATTCGTTTATAGTACAAATATTAAGATTTGATTTTAAATCAAGTTTTAATCAAGTAAAGACCAACCTTCCTAAAGGATATATTATTAGATCAACTTTGATAGCCTTATTCTTCATAAGTGCAATATTATATTGGTGCAGTGTTGATGATTCTCTGCAGAAATAAATATATTTGTCTGAATCAGCAGTTTCTTGAGACCAGCCAAAAACACAATTTAGCAGAATATATTTTTGAAACAAAAGAATGACACTTTAAGTTTTGTTTAATTTAAAAACTATTGTCTTTTTAAAGCATCAAGAGCGACGAGTAAAATACACCGTAAAGACATTGTGGAATTGGTGTTCTTCTACAAAATGCAATGTGCATTACTTTATTTGGAAGGGGGAAAATCCTGCCAGTTTCAATAGTTTACAGCTACGGTTTCCTCCACCGTGTGCAACATAACGACTGCACTAAGCAATAACTTACAAGCATCCAATTTAAAACCAGAAGTTCATATTTCCTCTCTCCGATCGGCTCCGTTGATACGGATCCAGCCTCGTATCCGAATCCAGAACTAGCTCATTTCCCCAACACTCCCTTTTTCACGGTCGGATCCACCCCCTGGGCCTGACATGAGCATGATTATTCCTTTATTTTTATCACCTGTTCAGAAATTGCAGCCAGCAATATGTAGCGTTCACCTTCGAGGGCACCGAAACCGCGAATGCCGTGGGTGACGTGGGCAGAAAGGGCCATCAGACCCTTCGTGCCAAATCCTTCCCGGCCCGGACGGACGGATGGAAGGCCGGAGAACAAAGCCGAGGCTTTTGGGTGGCGTGACCGTAGGTCGGAAAAACATGGGCGGAAAAACCCCATGGCAGCGATGTGGTTATGGCGATGGGCTTCTGCAGTTGCTTAAGCCTGATATATGTTTATAGCTTCGTCCATGCACCGCGCGGCTTTCGGACCAGCTCCATTGTCCTATCAGTCTCTATTTCCGCTCCCAGCCCGACCCACCCTTACGGGTGTCATCATCATCATCATCAGCATTTTCATCGTCATCGGGCATGGAAATGCCTTTCGACGGTCGGGATTAAGATGGCGACAGAAAATATGTACATTGCGAGCAGGAATGTGCTCCGTCGAAGTTCATGCCATGTAGCCGTACGCCCAACAAGTCGGCGGAAAATGTTGCCCACCCCCACGCCACCCCAACCCCGGGTAGAAAAGCCTGCCAAAAGCTACAAAACAGCTCGCGGAACATCCTGCGGGTTGTTAAAGGCGTACGGCGTGTGGCAAAATGATGAAAAAGGCAC
>KE525293.1:587882-609364 GCA_000441895.2 Anopheles sinensis | reverse complement strand
TATAAAGTCGATCCTTCGATTCGAAGCCGAAGGTTGACTGGTTTTTTCCCTTACCCCTACGCGCGTTAGCGATCGAGCAAGGTGGGAAAGCTTACGTCCCGAAAAGCCCAGCAGCAGCAGCAGCAGCAGCATCGGTCCCAAAATGAAGGTCCCGAACAAAACGATTGAAATAAATTCATCCCGCTCACGTAGCGGGTTCATTTTGTACCAATAAATTTCGCTCGTTCGCATACCGGAGCGCAAACAGGATGTTTCCGGTGTTTCCGGCCAAGGGTTCGTTTTGGGTGTCGAAGGAAAATGGAGCAAAAAAAACAGTTACCAGGGAAAAGCAACGTTCGCCAACGATTTCCCCGCGTGGAGCTAAGGATGCATGCATGGTCTGACAAGCGGCATCGACACCTGAATGCCTTTAGGACACCTTTCCGGATGGAGTTAAACGGGGCGAGCGACTAAGCGAAGGAAAAAAATGTGTGCCGAGGAATTTTTGGACTAGAAAGCTGAGTGAAGAAAAAAACTACAGCTTTGGCTCACGGCATGAAGAATACTGCTCTGCGTGTTTGACTAGGAAGTGGTGAAAAAAGGACACGATCTACAGATAAACTAACACCTTATCCTGGAGCTTCACGTTTGGGCTGGAATGTCGATCCCTGAATGAGGTATGGAAATTTATTAGCATCTCGTGGACGCTATTCAACAATCGAACTTCGGAACGCTAGGAATATTTTTCTGATAGGAAGAATGACGGCTTAAGCTCTGAAGCAGATATTAGTAAACTCCTTATCTTGTGAAGCAACAATAACGATAAACATAAAAGGACAGCGAATTGTTAGTCTTTTTGATGTACATTTCTCGAAGTTGTTAGTTATCTCAATGAATCTTCTCAACAAAACTGAACAAATTTCAATTGGACAAGTACCTTACACAAATTATTCTAGGAGATATAAAATTATTTTATATCACGCATAAAAACATATCTCTGAAACAAGTACGTCATAAAAACATTTAAACAACTGCTTCTCTAACAAAACTTATGTTACTTTTGATGAAAGCTTTGAATACCTCGCAAACGGTTCTTATTATCTAAAAGGTTCTTTCTCCATATTAAAATCTCAAAGATACATTGTTGTTCCTGAACAGAACACAAATTTTACAAAATAAATCCGCATGTCAGAAAATATAATAAAAGTGCCACGGAGTTATCACAAACTTGTTATTTTTTACTCTGAAATTATTAATTTGCTTCTTTCGTTTAAAATAACAAAAGACATTCAGTTGATTTGTTCCAATAGCTCAAATGAATAAAGCATTTCTAATTTGATCAAAATTAAATAGTTTCATTCAACACTTTAACATAAACATAAAGAAAACACTACTTACATAATTAAGCTGGGAGCCAACAATTCAAAACAATAACAAAACAAAGAATTGTAAACAGTAACTAAGGTGATATTTATGAAACAAAATAAAACAAAAAGAAAATGAGTTAATAAAGAATAGATAAATATGTATTTTATTGATTTTTAAGCATTCAAAATAAACAAAACCTGTATCAAAAGCAAAACTTACAACAATCATACGCACACATGGAGTAAACACGTCACGCAGGATAACTAAATAACGATGGCAACAAACGGAGTTATTTATCACACAAATCGGTTGCCGCCCGTCACCGGGAAAAACAATTTACACAAACCCGTGTCGCGAAAACTAAACCGAGCGTCAAGTGGACGAACGGAAAGGGGGTAGGAAAATTGTGAGAAATAAACCATCCATCCATCCATCCAATCACTTCCGCCACGAGTCTGTCGATCATGTGGCCGTCGATTTTCCGGGCCGCTGTCGTTTCGTGACGTTTCGATCGGGCCACGTCACGGTCGATAATGTTAACGATAAAATTTACACCACGCTTCGGGAGGCGACCGTCCGGGAGGGTCGCCTTTGCAATCAGTTTGCCATCGTTCCAACTACTACCACTGCAGCTCAACACGGTCCATCCGCCCGTCCGTCCGGTGGTTCGCATTAATGCACATCCGGAATATGCATATGCATTGACATTCTGTGCGGTTGCAAAACCGCTGCCGGAGAGCGCTGGAACTCGTTAGAATTCTCGCACGAACGGGTCTTATGCGGGTGGTTTTTTTTCCCCCAACTTCCGGATTTTCCATTCCGTTTTCCCCTTCTTTCGGTTTCGGTTTCGGTTACATCCAATTTGTGCGCTTCCAAGTGGTCCCTCTTCTGACTGGACAGGTTGTTTTTTATTCCCTGTGCGACCACAGGAGTGTAAGGGAAACCTGACAATTTTCCTAGCGCGAGCGAGTTCGAAATACCTTGTCGTTTGCATTCGTCCACGTGTAGTGGTTAACGAGCATGGGACATGCACTTACCGCAGATGAGAGTCGTTACGTGCAAAAACTATTGCTGATGGCCATAACTTAGTCGCTTACAATACAGTGGAATGTTTCATGGTAAAAAATGCCTAGAAAATCCGGAACGAATCTCCTTTTTAACTACAGTCTGACGTCCATGTGTCTTTGATGATGCAACGAATTGCATCGGACCATCGTTTCGAAACGATATTTGTTAAAAACCGATTATGATTCCAACGTATCAGAGCTCCCGCACGCGATGTCTGCATCGATTTGGACGGTGGAAAAGCATCGGAATGTCCGAAACGTTCAAACATGGTTCTACCTAAGGCTCGAGAGCACGTGCGCTTTGATAACAGGACTAAAAAACTACGGGAGTCGAAAAATCCCCCGGGTGACATTTATAACCAGAGGAACGGCATATACACTCGACTGATTTCTGTCCCAAGCCGCAGGAAATAAATAAACTTGTTCCAGGACGTACACACACACATAACACACGCGTACCATCACTTTGACTCGTTATGAATTCCCTCTGATGGAGATCTCGTACAATCTGGGAGTATCCCGAGGTCCTAGAATGGATCTATCGTCATTCTGTTCTACAGTGAAGGCATTTGTGTGAGTATGTGTGGTTTTTTGTTTGGTTACACCAGTTTTCATTTTCACCAGCATTACTCTGCTGGACGCGAGAATCCATTTTCGGCCAGATGCTAGCCCATTCTGGAAACCCCACCGGGCTTCTAACGTTGATGATGATGATGACGATGATGAAATCGTGTTTTTATTTGCCAGCATATTTGGTGGATTCTTTCCCGGCATCGAAATGAAAACGGCAGAGCCAGTGAAAAACCCCCGCCAGTAGTAGTGGCCCTCCAGTTTCGGTAGTTCAGCCCAACTTCCCGACGTGGAGGAAAATCACTGAGCCAACGAATGTTTACATCGGTTTTTGGGAATGTTCGATTGGTGTGGAGTGTGTAACGGTGTTTTATATTTTTATTTTTCCCTCTTTCCTCGTTGTACGAATCGGAAAAATTGAGTACGAAATTGTGTTTCACGGAAAAGATTATTCCTTTTTTTTTCTTGTTCTCCAATACCGGGCGCAGTTTTCCCCACGGGCAGACTTTTATCATTTCACTACGAATTGCACGAAATTTTCTTCTCCATTTTGACTGTGTGTATCTGTATGTTTGTGTGTTGTGTGTGGTGGCATTTCGCGTTCGCCAACGGAAAAAAACGTTCGCAAATTGGATGCGTTTGATATTGCCTGTCCTTACAGTTTTCCCTTACAGTTTTTTATTCCACCATTTTCCATCCGGCCTTTAGATTTCCACTATCCTAAACACAATCTCCCGGTACTTGCAGAAAGGCAGATATCGAAATGAATATTGACTTTGCTCGCAAGTGCAATTACGATCCTGAGCCGCGATTGCGTTGGAAAATCTTTTCCTGTTTTCCATTTTTCTTGTTTTCGTTTCGTTTCCCCAAAAACTACTTCACTTTCGTTGCCGATGGGAGGAAATAATTATTTTTTCTTGTTTTATTTTTTTTCAGTTCAACTTCACTCTTCACAGTCTGTTTTCAAGAACCGGATCAACCGTGAGGGTTTTCCCTGTACGCCGCGGGTTTTTCATCCCGCGGGGAATTTTCCCATCACACCCGGTTGAAGGATGTCACACAGGAAACACAAACACACACACATACACACAAATACAAAGTCACGCGAGAGCGAGAGTGAGAGAGCAACAGCGTGGAAAACTGTGGTCTTCCTGTAGAAAGTACCTTTCACTGCAAAATGGGGGGGACAGGAGGCTAGTCCTGGCGGCGTCGTCGAACAAACACGGGGCAGACCGTCCACACGGAACCGATGCAACGACACGACTGACGGCCAGAGCCAGCGAACGCCACGGTCGGCGCCATCGGAATCGGCCTCGTCTTCGTCGTTGCGCCGGAGTTTGAAAACGTTTTTCTTCGGCTCGGTGTTCGGAAATGTGTAGCTCAGTCACTCGGTTGAAACATTTTTTAGCCCAGTTTCACTCACAGCCACTCAACGCTTTTCTAATGCGCTTTCAAACACTCAGCAAAACCATGCTGCGAGCTCCGTTTATTTATGTTTTTTGCCCTTCTTTCAGCTTCGTTTCGAATGGCTTCGGATAGGGTGACAGGGCTGTTCTAGCTGCAACCATCAAGAAGGCTAGTGAAAGGAAAACGGAAAAGGGCACGCGTGACACGAGAAGAGTCCGGGGTTCATTTATGCTCGCTCGCACACAAGTGCGACCCACACGCGGACCGACACGGGGTGCCGTTGAAGTGGCTTTTAATTAATTGCGTCTACGGGAGGAACGGCATTCAACGACGGACGAAAGGAAACGTTCGAGGGGCCATTCCGGTGTGTGTTCCATTCCTATCAATCCGGAGGTGCTTTCGTTCTTTGCCGTAACGGGCCTGGCGGGAAGATTCGAATGTCCGTTGCACGATTGCACCCGCGAGTTGACGCTTGGGGCGCATATGTAAACGCTTTTAAAATTCTTCAAACAAGACAAACACTGACAACCGGCGGGACGCACTTTGGAGCATTTGAACTTCTTTCGCTTCGTGCGGTTTTGTTTCTGTGGATTGTTTGGCGTCTTGAGGGAGTATTAATGGGTCTTAATAGGTTTTGTTTTAAAATTGATTTTGTAATCCTCTAAATACCAGAAGAATACCACTTGCCTAATAGCACCACTTGTGTTAAATAAAGTAGTATGACATTCAAGAATACATAATATAGTGTGCGCTGTAATAGAAGTTAATTTGATCTTATAATAAAAACAATAAAAAAAACAATGCAAGGCAAAACGCTGTTTTTCACGATGATATATTTGAATAAAATCATCAATTGAATATACATTACCTTATAACGGTTCAACCTACTCTAAGTCCTCTAAGTCTTGTTTTTGTTTCTATTCTTTAAAAATTTTTAGCTTCCATTTATGACATTTATTCTTTTTTTTAAAGATTCATTCTTTTCTTTATTGAAAGCTGTACCTAAAGACTTTGTTGAACATATTTGTCTTCGATTTTCTTCCATCCCATTGATAACATGCGCAATAAATTATGACGCGCTCTCCGTAATTCCCTTTTTGGGATTACGAAAATTCTCGACCACCACTTTGGGAGCTCGTAAAATGCTGCACTCCGTCAATAACTTAAGCTCATCACAGGGACAGGTCACCACCTAATGCGCACCATTAATTTCTTCACCTAATGAAATTGTTTCCGATCGTTTTAGAGACACCCGAAAAAGCACCCGTCAAACATGCAATACCGACACCCCATTAATGGCCGGAGCGGAAAGTGGAAATTGATGACTATCTAAACGACGCACTGATAGCACCGAGAAGTGGCTGGTGCGTTAAAACATGCAACCGAAACTGCATTGGGATGGAACCACTTTTCGTCCGCACTTGGCTTGATTTGACTTGGCCTTTGGGTAAGACTGGTGGGAGAGGTGGAGGGGAGCCACTATTGTGGCGTTGGGGTGATTTACGAGGACGACACGATAGTGCCGATTGAGACTGGGCCCGGTTGGCCTGTGGCTTGGCTAATTAGAGGCGAACAAAACGGGCATCATCGAGATATTCAATTTTATTTTTAAGTCACCTCCGCAAGACAACGATCCCCCAAGTGGGGTGGTGTAACATTTGTGCCCTCAAATCACAATTGACTCTAACAAAGGGAAAAAACCACCCTGATTTTAAAGTTCCGTTCATGAAAGCACCAAAAAGTGTGGCGATAAATATTCAACTCTAGCGAACAAATTTTGGAGCAGCTTGTTTCCTAAAATGACATCACGTCGTATTTTACGCGCCCTTGTTGTGTGGCGTGTGAGCGTTTGCCCGCCCTCTACACTGTCAATGCATTTCCTTTGGCCCCAGGAAAAGGCACATGTTCAGTTTCGGAATTAGTGGACGTAAAATATTGTCCACTGTCATAAAATAGTTGAAAGCGAGGAGTAAAAGTGACACGTTAAACCAAGCACCCTAAGGTTGCGGACCCACGAACAAGGTGCGTTTCCAGAGCATAAGATGAAACCGCACCTTTCAGTGCGGCTCGTAAAATGTAGGAGTGCGTTTCGTCGTTTCACGAGTGCATTGATTTCTGGCCCAATGGTTCCCACAGCTGCCACCGAGTGGTTCAATTTTCCCTTTTTCTTGTGCAAGCGCATTCAGTTAGGCTCACGATGCAAACAGAAGACGATAGAGAAGTAGTTGGTAACGACAAGCTGGTTGATCTTTTGCTTGGAATATTTCACTCTTGGTTTTAAAATAAATTAGTATGAGCTTACAAGAAAAGATAACAAGGATAGTTGGAATTAATGACAAATATTCATGAATCAAAAATATATAAAAAGAGAAAACTAGGTTTTTATAATGAATATGCTCAAATGTAAATTAAGCAGGATGTAGGTTATCATAGTTTGATACGTGTCTGGTTGATAGTAGAGTTTCTGGCATGATATCACGTGGAACTGCGTTCTTGTTAAAAAAGAGACAAGTAAATTGGAGAGGACAAGTCAAACAGATTGCCAGCAGGCAATTCTGAATAATTTCGCCAAATACCGTTCTTGGGAATTTCCTTACAATAACTAATTGAATTTTGGGTTCATCTTGACCCAAACGCGATTTTAACGTTTAATATCTCAAAAACAGCGGAATATTAAAAAAGGCTTGTCTAATCCAAAGTAGCACCTAAGAAAAATAATTTCAGATTTTGTTGTTGCACCAATTCAGAGAACCTATCCTGACTATCCCTAGAATGCTTTTTAGGGGTCATTTTGATCCCTGTTTTTCAACACGCTGTAACTTCGTCAATTTTCAAGATTTTTAAATTTCGAAAACGGCTTCTTTTTAGCCTATTTGTTTACTACCTTTTGACGGTTTTCGTTTTTCGAGTCACCTCAAAAAAGACAATTTTTTGCGGGAAAATGTTTTGGAAGTAAAAAAAGAAGTGCACTTGAAATCTTATACATAAAGCCACCTTTAAAAAATAATTTCATATTTTTAAGAAAGCAAATGATGGCACAACATAATCACAAAGGTACCACATAACGCTAATTTCCATAGTAACGCATCCCGCATAACGCATCGTGACGCTCGCGTACGGAATAGTGGAGCAAAGCAGAGGAATGATTCTTTTTAGGTTCACACCGAGCTAGCGGAGTGCATAAAAAATCCTTAAACGCCAAAAGATAATCTACAAATATGCTTAAAAGTAGTCGATTACGGATTTACAAAATCTTGAACACTGACAAAGTTACAGCGTGTTAAAAAACATGGGTCAAAATGATCCCCATGAAATTTTTTTAAAATCAATGAATGAAAAAATAAATGAATTTTTTTAAATCAATGTATTCTAGTGTTAAAGCATTTCTAGAAAGCACTGCATTTACTAAACGAGTGAAAAATAACGCTGGTAGTGAAATTGGCATACCATAAGGTGACTATCTCAAATAATTTCTTAATCAAATATTTGGCCTAATGTCGATTACAAAAACTGCATTAGCACACTAATGTGTTTGTTGATCCTAGAAGAAATCATCCTAGTTAAATCTGCTTGTAAAAGGCATAAGAAATGTAGTTCTGCCTCTACATAGTGAACTTTCCAACACAATTAATCGAATTAATTCTAGAACCAATACTAATTAAATCGATAAATCTTCCAAAGGCATCCTCGACGCCGTAAATTCCAACGCCTACCTATTTTAATCCGCGTTAGCCTGATTCGGCCACGCCGGAAGAAAACGAACTTTCCCATGCTGCTCACGTTACTGACCGAGCGAAAGGGGTTCGAACGATGTCAATCGGATCATAAAACGGTTGTTCAAATATCAATTTAGCAACTTTTTTCCCTAGTTTTCCCTTGTATGCCCGGAGAGTTCCGTCGATGGAAAGGGTTTCTATCGATCGTCACGGCGTGCAGATCCATCATCGGATTAGCGGCCCACGTACTCCACCGGTGCTCCGGCGAGCATCCGGATGACTGGCTGAACGCCCAATTAAGGTGTCGATTAAAATTCATCGTTCCTTTCGGTTGGTTTTTTCTTTCAGTTTTCAGCGAACCCATTTTTCCCAAACTCAGCCTTCGTTTCTTGGTTCCGATCTTGGCAGAGAAGTCAGCGGTCGTTTTGTCGTATCGTTAATCGAAGTTCGTTGCGACCACCGATGGAGTTCCACGTGTGTTTGTGCTTTGCCTGGGAGGTCTGCCCCCCGAAAACTGCGCCACGGAACACGGTCTCTCCGTTAGGGCCTGTCAACAGTCACACACATCGCGAGATGGCAATCGATAATGTCATCCGCGACTTCGCTGGTGCCGCCCGATAGGAATCTGGCTGCTTCCAGATGTGTCGGAGTGGGTTTTCAACATCTTTTCTACTCCTACAAGCTGGCTGGAGTTGATACCAGCGTACCTCCAATATCATTCCCGGTTAGCAACTTTTCCATTCGCTTCCCTTTCCGCCGGCGATTGGCGGCGAAGTTGTCAGAAAACTCCAAAGTACTGCAGTGGGAGACACAGGTAAGCCTCTCGCTAGCCTCAGCAAAGGTAATCCTATTGTCGTTACATCGCGCCGGAGGCGCTGATGGGAGTTCAATCGCGTCGATACGCCTCCTCGCCGAGCTTAACTCCTTTCGGCGCGGGAAGGAGAAATCAATAATTTTGATTGATTGTCCTCCGTGGTGTTGAGCCGGCGAAAGGTGAGCACCGGTATGTGCACCGGCGCGCTCAATAAGTGTTGAATTTTTCATCCGACATACCAGCCATGCTCACCTGCCACCTTTCCAAGCGACGCGGAAGCTGTGGGGGGAAAGCTTTCTTCAGCTGTAGCTTATCGAAGCTTAGGCGACGACGAGCGAATAGCTGGGCGAAGATAACGGCGTATGTTTTGGGATGCACATCTCGAAAGCGGCCTCCAATGTGCAGGGAGGGGTTTGGGTGGAACTGCCGGGCTTGTTGGAGGTGGGTGATTGAGTCGACTACACTCTCCCTTCACATACGCTTTCGATCGATGATGCCGTTATTCGTTAGCCCTTATACGAGCCCTTTTGGCGGACGTGTTGAAATGCTGCATCGGTGTTACAAGGTGTGAGAGAAACCATCGACGGTGGCTCCAATTGTTCTTGGGAAACTATTTTGAAACGATCTGAGTGACACGATGCTGGAGACTAAGGGTAGGGACCACCAACCGCTGTGGACGATTGGAAAACTATTCGTAACACGTGCGAATGGAAATCGAAATGTGCCCTTGTGCCATGTGTGCCACCTGGAGGAATTTACAATGAACTGCCTCAATAAAACTCTCTCACCATCGGGAGGGTCTGTAAAATGGAGGAAAACTTGTCAGTCTTTGAACATCTGACAAAGTTACGGGATAGATTAAATGTTTCATCAAAACTCGATCACTTTCGCCGAAGTACTGAAGGATCGATTATTGTAACTGGTTGATAGCGTGAAGAGTATACGTTGGTTTTTTAAATAATTTCTTCTATGTTTTTCAATTTAAAAATCAGCTCAAATTGGAACTAAACATCATAAATACTCATTCACAGGTTTGTTTCGTCTTGAGTTTGTTTTGCATCAATTGGAAAAACGGGAATGCCCCTTAATTTATTTTGTCTCATGAAAAGTTTTTAATAATTTTACGCAAGACTTATGCAAAATTCTCGCGGAGTATGTAAAATCAACTTTGAAGCCCTTATTGTGCTTCATAACATTTGTTTATTAGATGTTATTATTTTTCAATTTCAAGTAATTTAAAATTTTTATCTTAGTTGAAGAAATATTTATCCAACTTGCATGGTGACGATTCCAAAATGTATGTTTTCTCATAATAAAATGGTCAAATGTATATGGGTACTATTGTTAAATTTTAGCTGACATTTTAAGTTTATTTTACCTTAGATTGATTTAGGTCCTGCGTAAAAGTTTAAAATAAAGTTCTCCGTGTCACTATTTCTTTTTCAATTTTTATACCACTAGGAGAATTACTTTATCAATATCTTTCGATTGCTCCTTTAAAATGTTTTCTATTTTGTTTAGGTTTCTCTTTGTTGCATTTCTTCCCAAAGGTCGTATTTTGTTTCTTCATATTTACCTTCCGCTATTGATCAAGTGTTTGAACGTATCATTCACTTTAAACCATCGTTTATCACTTGTTATATGCTCGAAACCAATTTGTAACGCTTGCTTAACATAAGATATTTCACCCGTCCTCTTTGTAGCCGCAACACGTTGAGCTTGTTTTCGGATGGTTGCTTTCCTCCCAAACAACATTCGCCCAATTTGAGCCGCCAACGAAGGCGAAGTCTTAAGTCTTACCGATGTAATAAATTACGATCCTCGTGCAACGCGACGACCGCCAGCACGGGTTCAATGTACCGTATCGCATCGATCGGTGCGGGGTTTACATTTCGCTTCAATGAGCTATTGTACTGTACTTTAGCGGTTCATTGTTGTTCTGTCGGATTTTCCACACCTTGTTTTTCTTCCATCGCTAAGCATCATTCGGCAGGAATGTTGGACATCCCTGTCAGCGCTCCAGCAGTCCGGCGCAGCATCTTCTTTCTACTCCAAGAACGTCCGCGACTCCGGGTCCTCCGCCAAGGCACCGGAGGAAAGGGAAACTGAGGCCCGATGGGGAAGGAAACGTACGGCACGAAAGTACGCACACGGCTGGCAGTTGTTTTCGTAGGAAAACAACATCGTTTAAAGTGTTTTCTATTTGCTCGCCCGTCAGTGCAAAGTCAGATGCAGTCGTAATAATGTTGAGTACCGTCAACGTTTTCCAGTTTTCACCCGCATCTCAGTCTCTGGGCCCGGTGAAAAGGGACAGGGAAAGGGAAAAACAAACCCAGGAGAAGGAAAGCGAAACGAAAATAAAACAGACAAAAAATGCACCAGAACCATGCGGCCATTGTTGGGCGGTGCGTGTAAAATTTACAGTGTTTTCCTTGACGCAGTTTTTTCAGCCCGAGCTTCTCACCCATTTTCTATTATTTCTATTTGCGTTGACGGCAAGTTGACGTCAATTACGGTGAAGATGTTTGATTTTCACTCCAGCTCGCCGGCAGCTCGCCCGGGGTCGGAGGTTCTTTCGGTTTCGTACGCAGCAGCCCGCAGAGAGAGAGAGAGAGGAGTGCTTCCCGAAGCCTTTTGGCGGGAGGTGCCGAATTTCGTTGACTGTTTCAATGTTTTTCGGTTTCCCAGTTGTGGAAAGGCAAATATTTATGGCTTGGCAAACAGAGGACCTCGTGTGCTCTTTGAAAGCCGTTTAGCTAGGCGTGAAGCAGGAGGACATTAAATGCAGGTGCTACCAGGTTCTTGCATTAAAAATGCATGCCACCTTTTGTATCGTTTCAGGTGCTGAATAATATAGAATTTGTATCAATTGAAGAGAGTTTTCATTTATTTAACTGCAGAAGCTTGAATAATAATTTAGAAATAATTAAGACAAAATCTAGAAAAGCATAATTTTCGATAACTTTTTTAACAATAAAATTGTTAACTTCTGAACATTCTTTTTCCACGATATTTTGCAAAACATATACTTTTAGGATATTTGACACCTATGGGTAAATATTACTTTATAGCTCAGTTCATTTCCGCCAAAAGTCATGCTGACAATTCAATTGATAATTTTTAGGGTTAAAGCACTCTTGAAATAAATATGTTATTGAAATTATAAGAACAGAGTATTTCAAAGTTTCATATAAGACATATTACTTTAGCCTATGTTATTTGATTTTTTGATTTTTTCGCAATGTATATAATCGTTATTCTGTCAAAAATTGGGTTTTTCTAGAGTGTGTTCATAGAATTTTATCTCAAATTAGTGAGGATCGTTCAGAAAATATTGCTGAAGCATAAAACAAACATTATTTGTAGTGCAGCAGTCTGAACTGTATCGTAGCCATTATGTTATTGTAATATTTGTCTATAAGCTCAAATAAATTCAACCCACAAATTGCTTTGTTTTTAAACAGCATGTAACAGAACATTAACCATTTGTTTACAATGGCCTGTTAAGTGCTCTTTTCAACGAAATAGTACCAGTTAAAAACATTAGCAAACCATCAAATAACTTCTCCCAGAAGCATGAGCATATGGAACATTACAGTGCGACATCATTAATATGCAATTCAGTCCGTTTGAAGCACCCAGCTTCGCGTTGCATTGTTTTCAACCGTCGACACCAGGAAGATGAAGTGCCGCCACTCGAAAACCATCATTTAAATGAAAGTCCATTTGTCAAAAATGGAACGGAATTCATTTCGACTTTATCAACGCTTCGCTGCTGGAGGAGGGGTCGTGGGCAAAGGTGTGCTGGGTGGAATTAGAATTTATAGTTCACCTTCACATCACCCATCACCCCGGGAAAAAAAGAAAGGGAAAATGCTACATCAAACCGATTGCCAATGCCACTTTGCCCCGACGCCCTTCTAATCGCGACCCTCGTGCGTTTCAGCTGAAGCTTTCCGGTGCTTTCAATTGTTTGTCCACATTGGCCGGGCCGAGCCACATGGGGTTGGGAAAAAGAGTACAGGCACCAATCATCATCCGGGCGGGGTCATCTGCGAGGTTATGAATGGAAAACAAAATCCACTCCGATGGTGTATTATTTTGAGAGGCGGACGCACGACTCGATGCCATAAATCAGGCGTGGGTGAATCTCCCTCCTCCATCGGATTCGGGTGGAAAGAAATTGATCTCACCTAACTTCTGCCTTCTTTCCCGCTGCGAGAAGCCATGGCCATTCTCTCTCTAAAATGTCACCGCGTGGCAAATGGATGAAGATGCAAATTGGTTATCTGTCGACTGCAGCAAAGCCAACGGAATGGTATGTGGAAAAGTAAGAAATGAAAACACTACGCCACGACTTAATAAAAGATGGAAGGTAGATGGAGGATGTTCTGGATCCACGCGCATTAATCTTCTCGCTTCGAGAGACCTTTCGGAACAATCCAGGCGTCACCTTACGGGTCAGTAAAATTGTGAAAGGCCTTGCAATTTTTGCTGTGTGTCAGACGATGCGCCATTGTTACAAGGTGCTCTTAACATAAAAATCTATGATACAGTGTGTGATTCAAAACGTTTTTCAATATCTTGCAGAGTAACACATTTGGGAAAATGCATTCCAAAATCAAAAATTTACTTAAAACTTCTCAAAATAAGCATTTTCAGATTTATTTTAAATAACAACACCCAATTTTTCCCAAGCTTATTGCTAATTTTCAAAGTTTCAAATAAGAAACGGTTAAAATCCACCCTGTTGCAGAGTGGCATTCGTTAGTAACGACACCTTCTGAATGCTGCACTTATCATAATGATGAATATCTCTCAGTTTTTGCTCCATTGTACCGTAGAATTAGTAGAACAACACCCGATGCTTGTTTAGAACATTTATTTTTCCCTCCGATTGTAGGTCAAACGCAAGAATCTTTTCAAGGTCTAGTGGAAGGCAATGATACCGTGCAAATAATGCACGGCTTACGATGAGCTTTAGGCTTCAAATTACTCCTATCTGTAACGACACATTTTTTTATCTTTTCCTGGTATCCATTAAGTCCTGCAGTTAATCACTGGATTTTTTCGCACCACAAAAGAAGTCCTTCATAAGTTAGCAGATTTCGTGTAACTGTAGCCATTTGCTATGGTTTTTGTAGCTGGTTTAGCTTTTTTCAATTCTTTTCCTCTTTCCAAATCATTTTCAAACTGCCTCGTACATGCCGTTGGTATGAGGTTTTCCCGTGTATCTGGCAACGAACCTCATCGCTGCTGGCCGGCAATTTACGGTGACATTTATGGTGGCGAAATACTTCCGTCAGCCTCCGGTTGAAACGCGCCGCCTCGCTCGCTCGTCGGCGTTCCGTCGCGCCAATTCTAATGTTGCAAAAGAAGCACGTTATGCGCACGGTTATGGCATGCTCCGTCCGCCACAATGGTGGCCTAATGCATGCTGCTCCGGTGTGTTTCCATCATATTTCGCCCCGAGAAAGCCATCCAATCTCCGCCCGGTGTCGATGATGGTGTCAATTTTTTTATGGCACTTTAGCGACGGATTTGGTTTTCAATAAAAAACGGATTTCCGTTGCGATGGAAGGGCCGGGAGGCGACCGTTACGTCCGATACCCCCACCCGTTGCTTCAGTTTGCCGTTGGGTTTCTCTGCAAAGCATTATTTGAGCCAGCTAAGAACGAATTTTATTACTCTCCGGACCCCACAACCGCAGACTATGATTTATGGGCTTTCGAAGGTTAGAAACCCCAGCACAACGATATCGGTTTTCACTTTACCATCGGGGTGTTAAACGCGATTCTCTTCCTTTGGCCAACGGGTCGGGCCGGAAAGAGTTTTTTTTTGTTCGGTTTGAATAATTGAAAATGTGACATATTTGTTGTGGCGTCTCCAATTTTTATTTTGTTTCGTTCGCTTTCAAATCGTTCATTGCTTGTACACTGGATTGCTGAAAGCAACCATAAAACCATTAGCATGGTCTTTTGCGTTTCCAGTCGCATCTTCTATTAATAAAGTTGTAAAAATTAACTAATGCCACCATAAACAAGTAGCCAGTTGACATCAAAGGCTTTTAGTGGCAACATCGGTTGAATACTGATTGTTCCATTTGGAGCATAGCACGAGCCGCGTCTTTCTTGTGAAGGCGGAGTAATTTATGGTAGTTTTCAGTTCCATTTCATCTGTCAGTTGTTTTTATTTCGAGTCAGTAACAATGCGTGGACTAATCTTAACATCATTTGGAACTTGATCAAAGAAGATTTTAAATCCATTTTGACATTTACACTATCGAGTTTCTTAGCCTCAGAATAAAATTTAACAATCTATTTTATGTTTCATCTTAGAATTTGTAATTGTTCTCTTTAAAACCATGTTCATATGGTCATAAAAGTTTGATTTCACTTCTCGGAGATAACTCATCTCATACTCAACATTGATAAAAGTTACGCTGCATGAACTATAACTTTGATTAAAAATACGAAGCGCGCTTTTCAGGTCTACATCGTTTATTTAGTTATTCATAACTTTTTCTTTTAGTCAAGACAGTAAAAAAAGAGATACGAACACTGTTCTGTTTACATTTCCTATAGTTTTCTAGTTCATCATCAACACTTCATCACGCTTCATCAGGACAGTGAATAGTGTTGTCTTCCCATCAGACTAACTTTTCCAACTCACCTGGAACAAAGTTTCCCTACTGCCGTCCACACATCGTTCCGAGCCTGGGAGGAAAATGATTGCTAATAGTTTTCAGTAGGAACGTCCCTCGAACTTGCAGATGGCTCAGCTTTCTACACACCTACCCAGAAGCTTCAGTATCTGGGTCAGTGTCCTGCAGTCGCATGGACGACCAACGTCCATAACTTTAATTAAATGTATTCCACTGATTTTCCGGCAGCTTCCCACTTGCCCGCATCTTTTGTCCACTGTTCTCCGAAGCGGGTTTTTTAAGGGTGTGGAAAAGTGGAACGACAAGAAAAAAAAAATCACAGGAGGAAAGCACAAAGTGAGCGTCTATGCGGACTGTGGACCAGAGACTTTGGGACCTTGGCGACAGACGAAACAGTGTTGCTAAAATGCGGCTTTCCCAAACTTTTCCCTCCCCGGTCGGGTGTGGGTCGCCGCAGGGGAGAGCGAAAAGTGGAAGAACTGTAGTTAAGAAGGAAATCTAGCGCATAAAGTAATTACACGCCCTCAGGAACGTCCCGTAGAAGAATGGCGGGGAACAAAAGAACCGTCGGGAGAAGAGGAAAAATTAAGCAAAGAATCTTTGTCCTCAGTCCTTGGGCGATGGTTTCCTTTTCTTTGCCCTGCGCTCGTAATAAAGTCTCACCATCGTTTGGGATTTGGATTTTCGGGTGGGCTGTCTTCGAGATAGTTACCAGGTCAACCGGTGGGCTAGGGAAACTCTGTGCAAAAAGGTGGAACGAGCGAAAAAAAACGCCGACTGCCACCCATTCTCACTTTCCATTAATTATTCCTGCACGTTGGTGTGGCGTTTCCTGTGTTTTTTTGTCATTCACTTTCCCGCGTCTTCCGCAATCATCGAATATAAGAAAGTGGGGGAAAAGAAAACCAACCACCGACCGATCCAGTAAAAATCCGTGAAGAAGGACACCTTCTCGGGTGGTTTTCCCGGATGAACGAAAAATCTCGTTTCCTAGCGCACGATAAATGGACAATTTCTTTCACTCGCACTTGCTGCCCACTTCCGCCCTTTCCTCGCCTCGAGGTGGACACTCGAGTCTCCAATCGGATATAAAGATTAAATGAGAATTACTCACTGGTACATGCTCGAGGGATAATAGGAAGTACGAAGGTGGAAAACTTGCCCAAGGCCTACCGCATCGCGCGCGGGTTGGGGAGGGATGGTGATTATTTTCTGGTGGATAAATTTTCCACCTCCTTGGACGGGCGGTGTTATGTTTTTGGTGATAAAAGTTTATGACTCCACCATGGCATCGAGCCACGGTTGCTGAAGGGAATCCGGGAAGGAAAACCGCCGGTCACTGGGAAAAAGTGGATTCCTTTTCTCCACACCACAAAAGTGTACTCCAACCGGTGGTTCACGGTTTGGTGGAAAATTCCGCCACCCTCCGAACACTTGCACAATTTAAGAGAAGATAAAAGACGGCCGGGCGGAAAACACTGCCCACAAGAACAACACGCGCTAGAAAGAAAATTGCTTCTCAAAGTTTGTCACTGTTGCTTGTCTTATTTAAATTTCCAGCTCACTTCAATAAGTGGACACCCTTGTGAAGGAGAGAGAGTTTCCCGTGTACAGCCTTTCTTTCTTTTTACTTTTTTCTAAGGTCATCGACCGGACGCCAGCGTCTGGTTTGGTGTGCTGTTGTCTCAAGCGGTTCCTGAAGACACTTACCAGAAAGTACCGACGAAGAGAGCTTTCGGCTTTCTCCCTTCGAGGTGTGGAAAACTGTCAAAATTATATCCTTCCCACTGCTAAGGGTGCCTGGAATGATGGGTGTGAAAATGTTTTCGTTTTTCACCTGAACGCCAAACCGGGTGGGTGTAACACGATTTATGGGCACCATTTTGTGTCGCTTGAGTAATTTTGCGTCCCCTGCCCGGCGATAAGACGTGTGTTTTTCGCGAGCAAATTTGACACATTCGGAAAAGCTACTTCCAAATACACTGCGACGTAAGGATATGTTTCGGTTTTTATTTATTTGTCACCTTCCGGAGTTCCATTAGGAGACGGAAGAAAGAAAAAAAATTGGGAAACAACTTGTAGGATGTCTTAGATGTAACGAGGCGCTCGGTGGGGGTGGGGAAAATTTACCGAGAAAGGAACGATATTTTACGCTTCACGCTTCCGTGCGTACCAGACGGAAAATACAATTTCAAGCACCGAAAGCCCGACCGAAAGCCAGTGGCCAAACGGAGGGAAGCCATGGTGCTTTCGCTCGCTGGAAAATCTTTTCCTTTCGTGTGGCTGAACGGTTTTCCTGCGGCTCCAAACTAGCCACCGTGAATCGCTTTCGGGAGCTGTCAGGGAAAAAGGGCGATTTGGAGGTGCTCGTTGCTGAGGTGAAACATTTCACAAACTCACCGACTCGCTATTAACTGAGGCGAACCAAAAGTGTCGAGAATTGAGTGAAAGGCGCGTATGTGGGCGGATGGAGGGGTGGTAGGAATATGAAGAAAAAAAAGAAACATAAAAAGAAGAAACCTCCACCAAGGACTTACGCGAGGGGGTGGTGAAAATTTATTACATCTTTTAAGTGGACTACGGACGGAGCCACTTTTGGTTGGTTTCGAACGAAAAACCCCTGCCAAGCTACGCACTGGCACAAGGCAGTTCGCGAACATGCGACACACAGTTTTCACCCAACTTCGACGTACAGTGATGTATTTATGGCCATCCAGTGCCACACGTACAGGTGTTTGGTACAAAAGTTGAAAAAAAAAGAAATATATTTAAGTGATGCTGAATGCAGTTCGTACTTTACGCGAGAAACGTTCGCCTGAATCCAAATGGAAAAATGGTTCCGAGTGGTCGAGTACATCTCCGCCCGAGCATGGTGACAGCTTTTGTATGCTTGAAACGCGATATGTAGCAGATTGCTGGAAAAACTTTGATGCTGCATAAAAATGCACTTTTTACACTCAGGAGTAAACTTTACCGGGGACAGTCGGTAAAAAAAACACGGTGATATTTTTATCAACTTATGGCAAAACCATAGTGCGGTTGAGGGAGTCTAAAAATCAAGAAAGGATTTTTAATATAATGTTTTTAAAAGTATTGCACAAGTCAATGTAGGCATGAATAAAATTGAACTAATCCAGTCCTGAACCAAAGACTTTCTATACATCTAAAAAACCTGACGAAAGTAAAAAAAAAACAAACTTAATAAAGATCCATCTTCTTAAACAAAGCTTATTTTACTACCATCATTCTAACAATTCATTATCCTTTAATCGTTACTCCAGGCCACCTGATTGTATCTACCATTATCAGCAAACGATACCGATTACTTCAAACATCCTCCGGAAGCATCTTCCTCGGCTGACAAATGCGTTACCAAATGCGGTTCCAACAAAATGATGGTTCCAATAAAAGAACGAAAACCGCAGACCGCGCTACGATGAGAAGGCAAATAAAGAAGGTGAAAAGATGGAGAAAAAAAGGTCGAACGGGACAAAGTGTGAGGAGAAGCCGGGCTGGCGGGGTGGGCACGTAAATAAGTGTCACCTTTTTTATTTGATCATTAATATTCTATAAATATTATGGATGTGAATGATATTATTCTCACATTCATTATAGTCACCTTTTCTTTCCCGTCTCCGCTCTTCGGTTTTGTTAGAGCAGGGGACTTTCTCATTTCGTTTTTCTCCAATTTATTTTCTTCTGTTGTGCTTTCGTCTCCTTTCCTTGTCTCTGATAATGTTTCCGTTTCTTGTGATTGTTTGGTTCTAACGCTCTGTTACCTTCTCTTGTTTAGCTTTCCTTCTATTGCCGATCACATTTCCAGCATTTCTATCGGTGTTGTGGTGCTTGTGGTGTTTTTGTGCGTACATTTGTGTGCGCTATGTTTGGCGCTGTTGTGCTTTCATTATACCGAAATAAGGTATGCTCATTAATATTCCTTCTGGCCTCAGAATTACCCAGCCCGAACCGGTGGGATATCTGCTCGAGTGTGCAGCAAACAAACATTAAAGCGGACGTCCATCCCCCGGAGTGCGTATATGCACGCGGTATTTGTCCGGTGGTGGGTGCGTGGTAATGGGGCTCGAAAGCAAAAACACTGAAAATAACGCACGATAGTGCCAGATCGTTTCGGGAATTCGTTCGAATTTTGATGAGGTGAGGGTGTGAAGACTTAAAGTGTAAGAATGCGCTGCCGTGCGGAAGGTGGCTGTTTGAATATTAATAGATCGTATGCATCATTCAGCTAAATGCGCGGGCTTGCATCTCATCTCGCTCGCTGGCTTACCGAGCTTCAAGCCGCGGGCGGTCCTCCCGGAGAGGTTCGTGGCTTCCGCCCCTCTTGTCAAGTCTTTAAGGCCAACGGCGGATGGATTGCGCCGTTATCTGATGATTGGGCGCAGTCGGACTCCCCCCGACGGTCGAGTCGAAAAAAAAACCCTCTCTAGATCTACCGGCCGACTCAAGGGCTGCGCATCTGATTACAACAAGCATGTGGCGAAGGTTTAGCACTTTAATATTCACGAGCCACCGAATGGCCATCACCGTGAAGCCTAAGCATGTTCTTGCAGGCAACATTCTTAAAAGCTTTACAAATACTTCAGACGTGGAATGACAAGCTCTTTTAATGTAGAGGTTAGTTGAATTAGCTTCTTAAATAGTTTAACCAAATCGAATTCACCATAATTGTCCAAAGGACCAGTTAGGGAAGGTGTTTTGCATTTTATATAAACGAAGCGAAACCGTTTTTTCTATGTTTTTCTAAGTTAAATCTTAAATTGAAAACAAAACCAAGCGTGTCATATAACATACGTTATTATAAAAAAAGAAGGAAACGAAATACATTCAAACCTATAAAATCATGAGCAGCATAACATTTGGCCCTGAGTATTTTATAAGCCAATACCAATAATTACCTGACATATCAAAGTAGCAAGAAGTTATTTAATTATGCAACAACAAAAAATCATGTCAAAACATTTTTCGTTCTTTTTCAGGAAATTTCTCGTAAATTTATTTTATTCGTAATCTTGCATTCTTTGACGATTGCTATTTATATCTCGAAAATAAATTTAAAATATTGAAATTACGCCATATTTGAACAAATATGTTTCTGTTTTATTTGAATGTTGGTTGTAATTATTTTGTTTTTATTGTTTGCCATCCTTTGTTATTTTTAAATGATTTATAAAATTTATTTGAATTTTAAAATTTCTGTTGAGTTTGCTCAGTACAATAGAAAAGATGGGGGTGCCCATGGCGCAGCGGTAGCGCTAGAAAACACCACGCCATAGGTGTGGGTTCGAATCCCGAGTCTGGCACCCCCCGGTATTACGAACGGCTGACCACCGTTCTAATAATATACCGTCCTTCGGTCACAGTAACTCTCTACGGAGAGAGGCCTAGTTCCACTTGGGGATGTTGAGCCACATAAGAAGAAGAAGATAGAAAAGAAATAGTTTTTGTTAGAAACACGTTATTATTTGTATGTTATCACAGTAACAAACAGAAACTTTTTTATATATATTTTTTTTGCGGGAAAATTTCTCTGTGATAACGCAAATTTTGTTCATTTTATGTATTAAATTTGTTTTGTCATATTATTTAAATACACAATGAGTCTTGCTTCAATCAATTTGAATATTCCAGTGTGTATCATGCTGTAGCGAGCGAGGGTGCATAAAAGAGCCGCAGCATATTCGATTGCATGCTGCACCTTTTCAAAACATGCAGCTCATCCAAAGGCAGGTACTCTCAATCGCACTCAGCATCATCTCGCGGCGTCGGCATGCGAGATCCCTGGCGCTATTTCCTGGCAGGTTCTCGCAGCATCCGCGCGCCCCACTGGCATCCTGGCATATGCGTTCGGCGTAATGGGGAGCGCACACACAGTGTGCGGA